>JAULJZ010159281.1:0-27341 GCA_032270985.1 Heliamphora pulchella
CAAGATGCCGATTAAATTAAATTGTCAGTAATTAAATTTAATTGGCGGGTATCAAAAATCTTAACGTGGGGAGAAATAATAGTAAGCATTTAATAACAGGAGCTCAACGTAAGAAGGTCTTGAGATTATGGGTCAAAGTGCAATTATAGTTCTTTAGTAGTGTGAACTGTAATTCAGTATTTTATGAAAATTGCAAAAACTGCTGCATGTCTTTTCATAATTACAGAAACCTCTAATAGGTGTTTGTGTTCCACTAGAAGTCTAACTCATAATTACTCCCCAGATTCCTGCTGTAGCCCTATATATATGCGGGTAGGCTGAACCATTTTTTGATGATTTTATATCATTATTATCATATTATTTTTATCTCTCAAGACTTATATATATTGAGGTTCTGCCGGTACGAGTTCTTGGAGGATCGTAGCCCACACTACGTTCGAGGATCGCATAAGAGAATATGGTAAAAGATCTTATAGGAGGTTCAACTTGGAATCAAATCGTAGTTGAATAATAGATCGACAAAAGATATTCTTCTAAATTAACTTTGGTTACACGGGTTTATTTTTGATCATTTGTCGTCAAAAGTTTTATCTGGAGCCCGTTTCGGCGTTTGCCCGTCCAGTTAATTTTTTTTCAAAAATTCTTTATGAAAACAATGATCTTGGTAGTATTACCTCCAACAACTATGTCTTTAGCCGAGCTATATCCAGATTTGCGAGAGTAACAATCCGCATACATTTAGTATGGGCAGGAATGAGATCTACGGTAAACCGCACACATCGTTAGCCATATACAAGAAGTATGGTTCGAGAGCATTGGATGCGGCAAGCATAGTGGTCGGGAATATGTTGAATGGGAAGGTAATGGTATCGAGGAGGTGAGTGCCTGTTGTGAAAATGTGGTGATAATTGTGGGATGGGTTCTCTTGGTGAGACTCGAAAAACTATTTCTCTTGAACAATGATCGAAGAACTTTTGTGAACTTATATCAGAACCTTGGTAAATTTAAATTGTTATTGTAAATTATCATCATTATACTTGTATACTTTTGTTGTTGGAATATGTGTGATAAGAGTAGGTTAGTAGGATTTTAGTTGTTCCTATTCCCAAAATACTATCTCACAAAAACCGCATTTTCATAAAACTTGAGTTTAAAACCCTTTTTCCCAAGTAAGACATTTTAAATCGAATGATTTAGGAGAGGAGAGTTAAATAATTTGAAAGGAGACTCCTAGGGCTCTGATTTTACCAAAAAGGGCTTCTAGAAGGAAACCCGAATGAAAAATACTTTTCATAAAAAAAGAAGAGACCACCAATTAGCCCAGGTGAGCTAGCTCGAGCGGACCCACAACCGCTTGAGCGGCCACCTGGCCAAGGAAAGAACAAAACATACTGCCAGTTCACCGCTCATGCGAACTCACCACCACTTGAGCGGCCACTTGACTAAAGTAAATGTATAACACACTGCCACTTGACCACTCGAGCGGACCCCCACTCTGCTTGAGCGATCCCCTGCCTAAGACCAACACAGCAAAAAGCCGTTTTAAAACCCAAAGGATCAACCAATACTTTGATTTAGGAAAACGTTTTTCATGCATGAAATCTGATAAAAACCAACTTTAAAACGAGGAAATTTATTCAAATTACATCCCCAAAACCTCTCATGATGATATAACCGAAAACCAAACAACCTAAGATATCATCTCCAACATCCAAACCGATAAACCACCTCAACTCTCATATAAGAATGCAATTCATACATTAGTTGGAACCATGGATTTAAGCCTTATAATACTTGAATGCTTATACCCAAAAACATCATCATTTATCACCAATTCCATACAAAAATCACCCCACCCTTGAATATGTTTAATTACGAGGATACACAAAACGAATTACATGTTCCAAAATGAGATTATAACATCTATATCTCAACTTTACATGGTTAAAAGCTATACATACTACGCTTCTCATGCTAGTCCACATACTCCCAAAATCCAAATACACTTCTTTTCGTCATCAACCCAAGGGGGCGTCACCACCATCTGAAAATAGTTTTGTTCTAAGAACATCAGCCAAGGCCCAATATAAGTAAACTAACAAGATAAATGTATGACATGTAATTAACAATTGTATGAATAACACCACCACACATAGGTTATTAAATTGATTTTCCACTAAATCCACAATATTCATACAATCCTCATAATAGTTTGAAAGTCATAGCACCGAGTCATCTACCAACTATCATCATGCAACCACAAATGATTTAATTATGTACTGACCTTGGCTCTCCCTAGAACTGGGTTAACAATTATAGACTCTCACCCTATTGATCAAGGTTCGGGCTACACTGAGACTCACTAGTCAATCACAAGTTTTATAATAGGCCATAATAACAAACACCCATCTAGGGCAACCATTCATTTACGGGGCTAACCCGCAGGAGCGAAGCACTTATTTGCACAAATTTTACAGACTTTCACCAAGGTGTAATGCAAGCCCAATTCAACCACGTTGTTCGGTACATCAAATAAATCATTCCAACGAGAATTTACTACACCAACATGGGTACAATCCAAAATCCATGGATTAAAAATACAACATTTTCGCAATGTTACACAATTTCAACCCAAACTTGAAATCGAAACCTTAACCCTCAAGGTTAACTTAAAATCAATAAAATCTAACTTTTTATGATATTAACATGGATTCTTAGTTATTTTCAAAGAATGTATGAAAATCAAGAACTCAATTTCATGAGTTCAACCAAACATAGCCCAACACTTCATGAATCCACCCAAACCCATATAAGTTTTCCCCAAATCCAACAAACTAGGGTTCCAAGTATATAATCATCATATAAAGCATTTTAATTATCTAAAAATGCAATTAATTACATAAATCAAATATTGAAATCATGGTAGTCTAGAATCCAACCATTTGGCTTAAAATCCAAAGCTTTTAACTTCTCGCGAACACCTAAAAATGCCGAAATCAAATTTTGTTCAGATGAATGCGAAGACCTCGTCAAGTAAATCACTTTCTGTCATTATAGCATCGTCAAAATCAAGGCTGAAGACAAAGAAAATGAAGAGGGAAGGCCTAGGTTTTGTTTACCTCCATGGATGGAGCTTGGAAAAGAAGAGAAGAATGGGAGGGAGAGAGAGAGAGAGACACGTGAGTGAGAGAGAGGAGGGAGCGTTGGGAGTCTTCTTAAGCAAGATAAGTAGGTGGGGCCCACCCCCACTCACACACAACCCTAGACCAAATTTTAATGTTTTTTAAATCATGTGATGTATTTTTAACCCACATACATGCATCGATAATATTAAAATTAATATTTTTTATTTTTTATTAACTCAAAATTAATTTTTTATAAATTACCAAATTTTAAAATTACCTCTGATTTAAAATTTGTGAGTTTCCACACATATCGGCGAATTCATCAAAAACTCAAACGAGAGTTACCGGGCCTAATGACCACCACGAATGTGATAATCTACATATGTTCAGTAATTTATAACTAACCAAAGTCAATTAATAAACCCTTATAATAATTAACAAAATAAAATAAAACCAGGTCTTATATCGCAGCTCATGGCATTCTATGTCATGTGAAGAATGACTCTGTAATGCCCTAACTTTAAAACAATAAAGCCCCACGATATAAAAAGATAATGAAACCCGAATTTAATATTTTACCACAAAATCCAATCAAAAGGGTAACCGAAACTAAACTTCACTGGAAATATAAATCAGAACATATCATTTTTCCCTTTTAGAGACGAAGTAAAAAAGAGTTTTTTATTTGTAAAACAAGCCTCCAAAATTACTCATTTATGCCGTAAAGGATTCCCAAAAGATACTCGACAAACCACCTTTTTAAAACAAATTTTCAAAATGTGCCACCCAGCAAAGTCTGCTCGAGCGGACTCTAAATCGCTCGAGCGATGAGGCACCCGAGAGTAAACTGACCAAATTCCTAAAATTTTTTCAAGTGCTGGAAAAATGCTAAAATCCCTCATCCTTTGAACATAGTGTTCGTACTCCAAAATTTGAAGTTAAAACCATACAATTAACTTTGGAATCACATCTACCATTTCAAAAACTTATAAAAACTAATATTTTAAACTATAGAATTTCATAAGAGAAACCAATGCATAAGCCTGAAGAAATAACCCTACGATCTCACATGCACACAAGTCATGAGTACATGGCTTTAGGGCCTTACAAAACGGGTTTCACCAACCTTCAACTTACAATTACAATGTATGATATGATTGAACTACAACAAGACAATTCCAAAAATGGGGTCTTCTCAAAGACATGTAATTTCATTGAAATGACCTAACTAGGTCTCCAACTATGGTCCACCACACTCGGCGACTTGTTCCACTTTATTACCTGAAATGTTTTGTACAACACGAGCTAAGTCTCGTAGAAAATAGACTAAAGAAGAACAAATACATAATATGCGAGGATGATCATGTAAATACACAACAGTCTTTAGTTAAGACACCAAACCCACTTTTCTAACAAAATTTTCATTCACCTAACCAATTTTTATCATGCAAAACCAACTCCATTTTAGGTCAATCATCATAAGCTCTCGACTTTACCACACACACACACACACACATGCACATATCTTTCGACGCTTTCCAAGTTCACCCAACCCGAGGTATTTTTCATTTCTCATTAACTTCTATCATCACAACCGTTGTATATCTCTTCGGGATCACCGTCCAAAGGGTAAGGCATTTATTATAAACCACTTCGGGATCACCATCCGAAGAGTAGGAAGACATTATAAACCACTTCGGGCTCACCATCCGAAAGGAAGACATACGTTTTAAACCTCTTTGGGATCACCATTTGAAGAGAGAACATTCATTATAAACCACTCTTGGATCACCATCCGAAGGGAGGACATTCATTATAAACCACTTCGAGATCAACATTCGAAGGGTAGAGTTTCAATCATCACCAATTCCTCAAATTCCACACGCGAGTCCAACTCAAACATGGTTTCTCTCACCAAACCCACACAAATTGGATTCAAGACATTGCTAAATTCTAACATTCTCACATTTTGTATATTCGAGTTGAAACTAATCCAAAACCTGCAATTGAACATTTCATGATAATCACATTCATTTAAAATTCCAAACCCATTATTTCATTGTTTTCTCGTTTCATCAAAGCTCATAGAATCTTTACATAAATAGGTTACCACAACCTTTGATTTACCAAAAACTACCTTAATTTCACCATTTGAATTCATTAACCCAAAAGCCCCAAATTATTCAAAGTTTAACCACACCGTAACCCTAACTCCTCATTTTTTTCAAATCAAAGCATCTCTAACAACGTTAACATGATAGATTTATCTTAAATCACTCACAAACCCAAGGTTTAGCACGCTTTAACCTCAAACCCTAACCTAGGGTTCTAAAAATATAGATTTTCATGATTTTATGCAAATCCAACAACAATACAATTCATATATATGTATTGATCAACGATAGTCATAGATCCTACTTTTTCGAAGCTCAAGCAATTAGAAACCAACTCGAACAAGCTCCAATCGACCAAATCTCCAACTGGTGGACGAAGATGAAGCTTCTAATGCCAAGCTCAAGCGTCCAATGGGTGCTCAATCAAAAGGGAAGCAAGGAATCCACTCTAGGGGAGCAAGGAGGGCTCCCTAAAATCACCAAACCCAATCCTAGGTCTCAACTCTTACTCTAGAGAGAGAGAGAGAGAGTGAGAGAGGAATGAAAATGAAATGTCTTAAACCATAACTTAAAATCTGCTCGCCAACAGTCCGCTTGAGCGGTCTCTATTTACTCAAACTCTCTGCCACTAGTCCGCCCGAGCGTGCCCCAAGACGCTTAAGCAGTTAGCTCTGTAAGGGGCTCCAACCCACAATTAAACACTTTTTCTTGTTCCACCGAAGGTCTCAAAGCGAGTTTTAATTAATTCTCAAAATAAAAAGGGACTGGGTCCCTACAGAATCTACAAGGATACAGTAGTAGAAGACGAGGTAGAACCTTGGCTGACGATCGATGCAAGAAACACGAAGGAAACTCTTGAAGAAATACTTTTGAAGAGGTATATTTTATCTTCAAACTTTTGGAATGATCTTTTGGGTTGTAATACTTTTGAAGACATGATTTCATGAATGGATTGAGTTCCCTTTCTAGTTTATCTATTTGAATCGGTATAGTTATTTTAAAAAAATTATGAGCTATTTTTTCAGAATTAATGAAGAAAACAATATCTTTGTAACTTAAGATGTCTCTAAAAATTGGGGCGTCACAACTAGGTATCAGAGCTTAGGTTTCGAAACCCTAGTGGCATGGGTAATGGGTAGACCTATGTTCTATTTGTGTTAAGTATATGTGTATTTATTATTTGTACTTATAATGTGCTACCATATATCTTGGAAGTGTAATATATTTAATTTATTCATTTAGGATGTCATCTTATTTGAATCCTTAAGAGAATCTCGAACCAAGAGTTTGTTAATAGTTGAAATTAATTATAGCACTCATTAAGCCTATTATATTTTACCATATACCAAATCATAGATGCATGAATAATGGTTAGAACAAGGGTTAATAACCCTGACAACTAAGAAGTCGCCAATAACTGTTGAAACAACAATCGTCCCGCTAGTAATGCCAACATCTATAACACCAATATCAATCCTTGTGTAAATGTCTCACCCAAATTCTAAGAGTCGTATGAACCAATTCGGACCATGAGTAGTGTTAGGCTCACATTATGATAAGGTGAACACAGTAATCTTTCAGGGTGTTGTACTTAGTTGGTACTTTTCTTGGAAAATGATAATAGGAGAACTCCTCTGATTTGTTGATATGCCATTTGGGTGTTAAAAAAATTGACGTGATATTAATTTTTGGAGAATAATAATATTTGATCATATAGTTGGGAATTTGTATATACGTAGCGTTTTAGGAGAATTAAGGTGTTCATATGAGGCTGGCGTGAAGATCCTAATATTGTTTATTGGGAGCTAATAGTGAGATCATATCTTGGTAATAATAAAATTTCATGTCCTTAGCCTTAGTATGTTACTTGATTGAAGAAATATATGACGTGTTGCATACCAGATCACTATCTTTGTGAGACCCTGACCCTTATCTTTTAGGTTATTTATATATTTGATGTGTTACTTTCAGTATATGAATAGCATCGATGCATGGTTTATGCTTTAAAGTTGTAGAAAAGCATGTCTAAATGTGTTTTGTGTTTTCTCAGACCTTGGTTAGGTGGGTTGGGTGGTTTTTTGCTTGAAAAACAACAGAACTGTAGATCTGGAGTTCGGTCGACTGAACTGTAGATCTACTGAACTGTAGATCTACAGTTCGGTCGACTGAACATGGGGGTTCGGTCGACTGAACAGTGTTGTTTTTGGTTTTCTATAAAAGCTCCAGTTGCGGTGTTTTTGAGAAAAAACCTTTCTTCAGACCTAAGTTACCCCTTTTCTCCTCTTTCTCTCTAGCTTTGAGGGCCCGGGCTTGGTTTGTTGTTGATTCCTTCGTGGATCCTTGCTATTGGGGCTGAGGGATTCGCTTCTATCTGGTCGGATTCTCGCTCTGACGCCGTTCAGTTTTGAGACGTCGAGTTCTTGACTCTTCGAGGTAGGATTCTACACCCTACTACTGTATAAGGGTGTTTTGTGTAATTATACGTGTTTTCACCGGATAGAAAATACATCAAATGTGATTTTCATGCGTGATTGTGGTTTTTGGGTAAAAGTGGAGTTTTTACGCCTTTTTTCGGTTGTATACATGTTTCGGGTACATGGTATCCATAGTTTTCAAAAGGAGGTATGAAAACGGTTATTTGTGAAATCGGGTAAAAAACGTCTTTGTGGAGGTTTAGAGCTAACCCGAGGGGTTGAGTCTCACCTTTTAAACGTTTTGTTGAAAATGGTTTTAGATCTCTATTTTGATGGACTGGATCTCTTTTCATACATGTATTGTATAAATCATTTTGCGGGTTTTCGTAGTTGAGCTACAATGGGTTTTAAAATGTTCTTCATAGATGTACCGTGACACAGTGGATGTGTTGAGTTGGGCTTTTATTGCTCCTCGGTGTAAGTTTGGAAACGTGTGCAGAGTAGGTCCCTACGTGGCTTCAAGTTAATCCCCGTAAACGAGGTTGTGTGGGTGCTTAGTGCCTTCGGGTAGTGGTCCTGAAACTAAGTGGTTGTGTCGGTGCTTAGTGCCCTCCGTTGTGACCCCGTAAACTAAGTCGGTTGCCTCCGTTAATGGCGTTATTGTTGTAACTATGTATAGAACTTGTCATTACTAAACCTACGGGTCGAGGGTAATGGACGAGAGTCTATAGTTGTTATCTTTGTCGATGTGGTAGAGTCGGTACATAGGACTACATTTATATCTTTCTCCTTGGCTGAGTGGCCTGAGTGGAGCTTACTATTTTATTTATAGCTTTCCCTTAACTGTGGCATGATATCTGTTAGAATAATATGCATAGTTTGAAGGATGGAAAAACGTGGATTTTTATGAGATAAAACCTTTTGAGACTTGTGATAGTCTGACGAAAAACTAGTGGTTTTGGAAGGAAAACTTTTTTGGCTCATGTGGTTGAGCCCGTATGTGTGTAATTGCATAGCTTGCTTTACAGTTTTATTGTCTATGTTCTACTGGGCTTTGGCTCACAGTGTGAGATTTTGCTGTAAAACCTTTTCAGGTGAGCATGAGGAGTTGACCTAGTTGCAGAGGTGATGGAAAACTTTCTATAGTTTCCCTATTTTTGTAGATGTACTTTTACATGTAACGCCTGTTGAGGCTGGTTTTGTACGCCTTTCGGCGATATGTTTATTTATGCATGAGAGTTGGACTGTGGGGATATTTATCCAAATGTTGCACATTTTAATTATCCAAATGTTGTACTGTGGGGATATTTATCCAAATGTTGCACATTTTAATTATCAACTGTGAAATTTATATTCTTAAATGGGTGTTTTGGTGGGCTTTCGCGTGACCCGAATGTTTGGGGCGTGACAACTTTGTATCAGAGCTCTAGGTTCGAATACCTATGAGCTATGGGAAAGAGGTTACATCACCTTGTGAGGATGTATGTGTGCTTGATTGCATGTGTTATAGCGTTTTCCTATCATAGCATGATAGCTTGTGGTGTATACGTGGATATGGAGGTTGGACCTTAGGATTGATTAGTCTTGCCTTTGGGCGTTTGGATTAACAAACGTGGGAGCCAAGTTAGAGATGCGTTTTGCGGATGTGATTTTTAGCAAGGAATCTAAGTAGGTTATCCAGATGGACGAGTCTTTCTTGTTGGTTCTCCTCGGCATGTGAGATGTGATGACATAATATTACGTGGCTATGTGTTAGCATGCTTATCTGTCTTTTACGTTAGTAATAACATGTTGTATGGATTCTTATCCTGATATGTTGCTTTCGTATAGAGTTGTGTCCACGCGGGGAGTACGAGGCCGAGGTTGAGGCCGTGGCCGTGGCTGTGGTTCTGGCCGAAGAGACGTTCTAGTCCCAGATGTTAGGGATGCTAATGCACTCCAAGGACCTGTTGCTGAGGGAGATCTGTTGCGTGAGATGGTCGACTCCATCCAAAAATTGGCTGAGGCCTCTAGGGTAGAGAGACCATACCTGAGCCGAGGGCGATGGTTGCGGTGCGTGAGTTTTGCCGTTTGGACCCTCCTACCTTTTTTGGGGATCCCAATCCTACGGTTGCCACTGAGTGGCTGGAGCTGGTTACCAGGATTCTGGATTCGATCCAGATTGAGGAAGACGATTTGAGGGTTATATGTGCCACCTTCCAGCTGAGAGGGAGTGCTCACATGTGGTGGAATTTTGTCAAGACCACAGTGGCAAGCACCTGGGAAGCATTCACGAAGGTATTTCTGGAGAAATACTTTCCAACGACTCTGAGGGATCGCTACAGAGAGGACTTCCTGTATCTGACACAGGGGACGATGACGGTGCTTGAGTACGAGGCTGAGTTTACTAGCCTATCCAGGTTTGCATAGGAGATTATACCTATTGATGAGTTTCATGCAAAACGGTTCGAGAGGGGTTTGAGGCTCGCTATCCGAGATAGAGTGGCAACGTTCAGGATGCAGGTCTTTACAGAGCTGGTGGAGACTACTATGAAAGCGGAGGATACTCTGAATGAGACGCGCAGAGACAGGGACAGCAAGGGTCAGTCAGATGGGGGACGTACGCAGTTCCAGGGATGCAGGGACAAGCATCGACGGATGGTCCGAGTTCTCATCCAGTGGGGTCATATCCGCCACAGTCTTCTACATCCATGCCACCCATAGCTTCAACGGGAAGGTCAGACCAGAGAGCACTTGTTTGTCATAGATGCCAGCGGCCAGGACATCGTGCGGCTAAGTGCTGGAGTGCAGCACCTGTTCAGGCACAGTCGCAATCACAGGCTCAGGGGAGAGGGCCAGTGGTATGTTTTGAGTGTGACCAGTCTGGGCATATCCGTAGGGACTGCCCCAGAGGAGGGAGTGTGCGCAATATAGCAGGCGCACCAGCTGTTCCATCAGGCCAGGAGAGACAGATGTATTCACAACCTAGAGCTCAGACGTCCCGTTTTGTAGAGGGAGGAGCTTCAGTGCAGTCGGGCAAGCAGTCGGCAGTGCAGGGACACAGTGGGCGAGCCAGAGCTTATGTTTTTACAGATCTTAGTTCATCCAGAGCACCGATCGTACCCGATGCTGTCGCTACCACCTCCGTGATCAGAGGTACTCTTCTAGTCTACAGATCATGGGCCAGTGTTCTTATCGACACTGGAGCATCACATTCGTTTATATCTTCTGCTTTTACATTTGCATTGGGGTTGCAAATGGACTGGTTGGGTAGTACCTTGAGTGTAGAGACTCTAGTCAGTGGGAGTGTGACGTTGAGTCTTGTCTGCAAATCCTGTGATTTAGAGGTTGCCGGTCATTGTTTAGAGTTTGACCATATCATTCTAGACGTGACTGCGTTCGATGTCATCCTAGGGATGGATTGGCTGACCACCTATCGTGCCTTTATAGATTGCGATCGACGGAGGGTAACGATTTGTACACCGGTGGGAGATTGTTTCTGTTTTATCGGAGATCAGGATGAGGGTTTGATGTCCTTACCCAGTGATGTACAGAACCAGGGAAACCTTGGTTTCCTTTCCTCATCTCTCATATTGGTTGAGGAAGTTGGAGTTCGAGGAGAGTTACCTCTGGTGGTGTGCGACTACTCGGATGTTTTTCCTGACGATCTGTTTGAGTTACCACCGACCCGTGAGGTAGAGTTCTCTATTGACCTAGTTCCCGGAGCTGCTCCCATATCTATGCCGTCATATCATTTTTCACCCGTTGAGTTACGTAAACTCAAGGTACAGTTGCAGAAGTTGCTTGACAGGGGGTTTATACGCCTGAGTACTTCTCCGTGGGGAGCTCCTGCTCTTTTTACGAAGAAAAAGGATGGATTGTTGCATTTATGTATCGATTACAGGAAGTTAAATCAGGTGACAGTGAAGAACAGGTACCCAATGCGGAGGATAGATGATTTGTTTGATCAGCTGAAGGGTTCGAGCTGCTTCTCGAAGATTGACTTGAGATTAGGATACCATCAGTTGAGGATTAGGGATGAGGACATAGCGAAGACTGCTTTTCAAACTCGCTATGGTCACTACGAGTTTCTGGTTATGCCGTTTGGTCTGACGAACGTTCCTGTTACGTTCATGAGTTTGATGAACCGGATCTTCCATCCCTATCTGGACAGTTTTGTAGTGGTGTTTATGGATGATATTTTGATATATTCACCTACTAGAGAGGCGCACGAGGATCACCTGCAGATCGTACTAAAGACTTTGAGAGAGCATTACCTGTATGCGAAGTGTGAGTTTTAGATGTCTGAGGTGAGATTTTTGGGACACGTGGTGTCAACAGATGGGGTAGCTGTGGATTCGTCGAAGACTGATGCTATGACAGGTTAGAAGCGACCAAAGAGTGTCTTTGAGATTCACAATTTTCTGGGTCTAGCCGGCTACTACCGACGGTTCGTGAAAGACTTTGTTAGACTCGTTGCACCACTGACGCGTCTGACATGGAAGGGAGTTGTGTTTGTTTGGAGTGAGTCTTGTGAGTTAGATTTTCAGGAGCTGAAGACGAGGTTGACTAGTCCACCAGTGTTGATCATTCCAGAACGAGGTTTGGGGTATACGGTGTATTATGACGCATCACATGACGGTCTTGGATGTATTCTGATGCAGGAGGGTAAGGTTGTAGCTTACGATTCCCGACAGTTGAAGGCGCACGAGAGGAACTACTCGACACACGATTTGGAGTTGGCAGCTGTGGTCTTCGCCTTGAAGACCTGGTGTCACTATCTGTATGGTGAGCATTTCGAGGTTTTCTCCGATCACAAGAGCTTAAAGTACTTATTTTCACAGAAGGACCTTAACTTGCGCCAACGGTGGTGGATGGAGTTGTTAGAGGATTATGATTTTGATTTGCAGTATCATCCAGGGAAGACCAATGTTGTAGCAGACGCGCTCAGTTAGAAATCTCACAGGTCGTTAGCTTCTGTGGCTATACGTGAGTGGGACATGCTTGCAGATGTTGGGGAGTTTGATTTGTGCCTCAGGGAGATTGAGACGGGTGCCACCTTATTTTCTGTAGTTACTCGACTAGCCTTAATAGCATGTGTGCTAGAGGTCCAGAAGACGGATCAAGAGGCTCAGATGATACGAGACCGCGTTGCTAGTGGCGAGGATACAGCAAGAAGGATTGTGGGTTCTGATCAAAGTTTGAGGTTGACTGGGAGATTATTTGTGCCAGAGTCATGCCGAGCTGATCTTCTACGTGTGTGTCATCATTCTCGTCTTGTCGTGCATCCTGGAGGCACGAAGATGTACCATGACTTACGTCGTCAGTTCTATTGGACAGTGATGAAGCGAGATGTGATCCAATTTGTTTCCCGATGCCTCACCTGTTAGCAGGTAAAGGCAGAACATCAGAGACTGGCAGGATTGCTACAGTCGTTGCCTATATCAGTGTGGAAGTAGGAGCATGTCACGATGGACTTTGTGTTAGGACTTCCTCGGTCACCTAGGGGACACGACATCGTTTGGGTTGTGGTTAGTAGGTTGACGAAGTCTGCACACTTTCTTCCCATTCGAGTGAGGGATTCGGTGGAACAACTGAGTAGCTTGTACATCAGGGAGGTAGTTAGATTGGACAGAGTACCAGTATCTATTGTTTCTGATCGAGACCCGCGCTTCACATCACGCTTTAGGCAGAGTCTACAGGAGGCTTTGGGGATGAAGTTGACGTTCAGTACTGCTTTTCACCTGTAGACGGATGGCCAGTCAGAGAGGACTATACAGATTCTGGAAAATATGCTGAGGTATTGTGTCCTTGATTTTAGAGGTTCATGGGAAGATCATCTACGTTTAGCAGAGTTTGCATACAACAACAGCTATCAGTCCAGTAATGGGATGGCACCGTATGAGGCTTTATATGGTAGACCATGTAGATCGCCCGTGTGTTGGACAGATGTGGGAGATACCATAGTTTTGGGACCCGACATGGTGCGAGAGATGACAGAGAAGGTTGCTGTGATTCGCCAGCGCCTATGACAACGCAGAGCCGCCAAAAGAGTTATACAAATCAGAGGAGGCGACCTTTGGCGTTTGCAGTGGGGGATCATGTGTTTCTCAAGGTCTCGCCACGTAGAGGTTTGATGAGATTTGGTCGTAGCGGGAAGTTATCACCGCGTTTCATTGGACCTTTTGAGATTCTTGATAGGGTTGGAGAGGTTGCTTATCGTTTGGCGTTACCACCTCAGTTAGCATCTGTGCATAACGTGTTCCACGTTTCTATGCTTCGGAGGCACGATCCTGAACCTTCACATGTGTTAGATTGGGCTGAGCTACGGATTGATGAGGATGCCACCTATGAGGAGCGTCCGGTGAGGATTCTTGAAACAAAGAAGCAGGTGTTGTGGGGCAGAACAATTACTTATGTCAAGGTCCTAGGGCATCATCACGGGGTTGAGGAAGAGACGTGGGAGCTCGAGTTTGGGATGCGTGCTAGATACCCAAACCTTTTTACCTCGTGACCTTATTACAAATTTTGGGGACAAAATTCCTTAGGGGGAGAGTTGTGAGACCCTGACCCTTATCTTTTAGGTTATTTATATATTTGATGTGTTACTTTCTGTATATGAATAGCATCGATGCAAGGTTTATGCTTTAAAGTTGTAGAAAAGCATGTGTAAATGTGTTTTGTACTTTCTCAGACCTTGGTTAGGTGGGTGTGGTGGTTTTTGGCTTGAAAAACAGCAGCAAATTCCAGTACACCTCTGCCCTGTCGTTCAGTCGACTGAGGGGCTCGATTCAGTCGACTGAACCGTAGATCTGGAGTTTAGTCGACTGAACATGGGGGTTTGATCGACTGAACAGTGTTGTTTTTGGTTTTCTATAAAAGCTCTAGTTGTGGTGTTTTTTAGACAAAACCTTTCTACAGACCTAAGTTACCCCTTTTCTCTTCCTTCTCTCTAGCTTTGAGGGCTGAGGCTCTGTTTGTTGTTGATTCCTTCCTGGATCCTTACTATCGGGGCCGAGGGCTTCGCATCCATCTGGTCAGATTCTCGTTCTGATGCCGTTCAGTTTTGAGACGTCGAGTTCTTGACTCTTTGAGATAGGATTCTAGACCCTACTACTGTATAAGGGTGTTTTGTGTAATTATACGTGTTTTCACCGGGTAGAAAATACATCAAATGTGATTTTCATGTGTAACCGTGGTTTTTGAGAAAAAGTGGGGTTTTTACACCTTTTCTCGGTTGTATACATGTTTCGGGTACGTGGTATCCATAGTTTTCAAAAGGAGGTTTGAAAACGGTGATTTGTGAAATCGGTTGAAAAATGTCTTTGTGGAGGTTTGGAGCTAACTCGCGGGGTTGAGTCTCACCTTTTAAATGTTTTGTTGGAAATAGTTTTAGATCTCCATTTTGATGGATTGGATCTCTTTTTATACATGTGTTGTATAAATCATTTTGCGGGTTTTCATAGTTGAGCTACGATGGGTTTTAAAATGTTCTCCATAGATGTACCATGACAGTTGAGTGTGTTGAGTTCGGCTTCCATTGCTCCTCGGTGTAAGTTCAAAAACGTGCACAGAGTAGATCCCTACGTGCCTTCTGGTTAATCCCCGTAAACGAGGTTGTGTGGGTGCTTAGTACCCTCGGGCTGTGATCCCGTAAACTAAGTGGTTGTGTGGGTGCTTAGTGCCCTCGGTTGTGACCCCATAAACTAAGTCAGTTACCTCCGTTAATGGTGTTATTGTTGTAACTCCGTATAAAACTTATCATTACTAAACCTACGGGTCAAGGGTAATGGACGAGAGTTTATAGTTGTTACCTTTGTCGATGTGGCAGAGTCGGTACATAGGACTACATTTATATCCTTCTCCTCGGCTGAAGGGCCTGAGTGGAGCTTACTATTTTATTTACAGCTTTTCCTTAACTGTGGCATGATATCTATTAGGATGATATACATAGTTTGAAGGATGGAAAAATGTGGGTTTTATGAGATAAAATCTTTTGAGACTCGTGATAGTATGACGGAAAACTTGTGGTTTTGGAAGAAATACCTTTTTGGCTCCTGTGGTTGAGCCCGTGTGTGTGTAATTGCATAGCTTGCTTTACAGTTTTATTATCTATGTTCTATTAGGCTTCGGCTTACGGTGTGGGATTTTGCTGAAAAACCTTTTCAGGTGAGCATGAGGAGTTGACCTAGTTGCAGAGGTGATGGAAGACTTGCTATAGTTTCCTTGTTTTTGTACATGTACTTTTACATGTAATGCCTGTTGAGGCTGGTTTTGTACGCCTTTCGGCGATATGTTTATTCATGCATGAGATGCATGTTTTCAGTTTATGAGAGTTGAACTGTAGAGATTTTTATCCAAATGTTGTACATTTTAATTATCAACTGTGAAACCTATTTTCTTAAATGGGTGTTTTAGTGGGCTTTCGCGTGACGCGGATGTTTGGGGCGTGTCAATCTTACTCGAGAAATTTGTTTTGGCTAGATATTTTGATCAGATAATGGCAACGATTTTATTGTTGAGCTTTTTTATGGTTAATTTTGACATTATGAATACTTTTGAAATTATTTGAGGTTATAAGATGGATATGAATTCATAGAATTAAATAAATTTTTAGTCGGGTAGTGATTTGTAGGTCTGAAAGACTAACGATTTGATAATATGTTTGAGGTTAAAATTATGATCATTTTGATGCAGAATCATTAGTGTGTTGGGATTTATTATAAGTAGAGAACGTGAAAATGAAACTACAAATTTGCAATATGTATAAAATTATTGTAGTATGGTTTAAAGTTATTAGGAGACATGTATGTATGTTTCGCTTGTATGTATAATATTGGAGAGCTTATGATTTTGAGATAGGTCAAGAAATTCTAGAAGTGTTAGAATCTAGAACACAAAATTTCAAGTAGAAAATTATTGAAGGGGGATAGATGAGTTGATTGCCATCAATTTTGTGTAATTTGCATCGCTTACTCAATTAGCTAGATGGTAAACTTTGTTTGCATTGATTTTTCTTAATTCATTCAACACGACTCTTGAACTAATTTTCATTCTCTTGGAACCTGGTGACATGAATCTACTTGAGATTAACTTCTTGAATAAATCATGTATTCGAATGCTTAAATCCAATGGATTCTTCATTTATTGGAATGAACAATCTCGTAAATTCTTAATTATTTTGACCACTCTTAAATTGATAAATAATCCATCATTGTTATGATTAATTGTTTTTCTTTAAAATCTCAATGTCTTACTCAATTGCGAGAGTAATCTTATGAACCATTGTATACACCTGAAATCGTTGTTAGGAGACTAGACTTAGACGTTTGTTTCGAAGTGCATGCAATCAGCATAACTTTAAGGTGGATATCTAGCTGAGTACTTATCGTTTAGCCTTTCTTTCTTGAGATTTAATCAAAATTAATTGATCTCAATCGTGAGAAAAATTTCAACCTAGAGATTTATGTTTGTGGTATCTATGTGCTTCATTTCAATAATTGAGCTTTGAGTAACCTTGTTGTTGAGATACACCACTTCAGTTAAAGTTGGTTGATTTGCCTTTATTGAACCCACTTGACCTTTTGTATTCTAAATTTCGAACCCCGTTGAGAATGTTATCTTGAATTTTGGAGAATGAATTATTCACCTCTCCGTTTGTGAGACTCTGTTTCGTTTCCTTTTTTTTTATACTATACGCATATGCGGTGTTTTTTTTAACGCATGCTTATAATTTTTGCTTTTGCATGATTTTAAGCGTTTTGATGCATGATTGAGTTTAATCAAGCATGCTGGGTTGGTCCTGGGGGTTGTAGGGGGTTGCGGTTCGAATTTCAAAAATTTTAAAAAAAAGATATTTTTGAAGGCCTATAAATATCTGGAGTTAGATATGTTCAAAGGATATTTTCAAAACTTACTCGCTAAGTTTCCTCTAATTTTCTCTTTGCCTTCTCTCTAACTTCTCGGGGGCCCGGGGCTTGGTTTTTGACGATCCAATAGCCGATCCTTGCTATTGGCATCATGCTCTACGTATCCATCCTGACAGAATTTTATTTTGGTGAAGCTCAATTTTACACATGAATCGAGGTGCCGAGTTATTGACTCACCGAGGTAGGATTCTAGACTTTAAAGTTGTTAGAGGGTGTTATATATAATCTTTTGCATCTTTACCGTTTTATATTCATTAAAAGGTGTTTCATGTTTTGGGAAAAGTTGGGTTTTTAGTTTAAAAACCTTTTTCCGTCATTTTGGTTGGATGAAAACGGTGTTGGATGTTTCTTTTGAGGACTTTGGTGATAGGCTTGGGCGTGTGTGAGTCCATGAGTGTTAGATGGAAGCTTCAAGGCTTCATCTTGAGTTCAAAAAGGGAAAACCGTAGCTCAAAAATATTTTCTGGGCAGGATCAGTCGACTGAACACATGAGGTCAGTCGACTGGATCATAGTTCTGTGGGTTCAGTCGATTGAACTCATGGGGTCAATCGACTGAACAATGTTGGGCATTTTGAGCCTTTTTCCAATGTGTTTTTTAGTCGACTGGAGGGTGGGTCCAATCAACTGGACCTGGGCTAATGGGTGTGCATATTTGAAAATCATGTTTTTAAAGGTTTTGAGCAAACCTTTGGGGTTGAATCTCAACTTTTAAAATGTTTTGATGAAAACCATGTATTTTCATGCTTAGATCTCCATGGTAGACGGATTGGATCTCCTTTTTATACATATGCTGTATAGCTTTGAAACTCATGTTTTAACATGTTTTATTTGATCTCCATGTTGATGGATGGATTTTTATACATGTTTAATGTATAAATGTGAAAAGGTTTAGATTTTGATAAATGATCCTCTAGATGTACCGGGATAGTGGGTATTTGGCACGAGTTACCCTCGGTGTAAGTCCAAAAACGTGCACAAAGTAGGTGTTTTATACCTTCGGGCTAGTCCCCGTAAATTAAGCGATTGGGTGCTTTGTAGCCTCGGGTTTCGGGCCCATAAATTATGCTTTTACGTTGTGGTGGTTTCGTATAGAACTTGCATTTACCTAACTGGTCTTACAATGTGTAGGGATTGGGTAAAGGGGCAGGAATCTATAATTGTTACATCTGTCTCTTTGTGACGGAGTCGGTACATAGGATTCATTCTTCTTTTTCCACGGTAGTATGATCCGTGAAGGAACAACGTTTTGGTTACTATTTTGATAAACTGTAACTCGTTACTTGCATTAGTTTTAATGCTTGGTTTTACTTGGGGTTGAGTTTGCTCCCACTATATGATTGCATATCCTGCTCGACAGCTTTATAGACTGTTTCTATTGGGTTTCGGCTCACGGTGTGGGATTTTTGTTGTAAAACCATTTTCAGGACATGAGGATGATGATTTGGAGGAGTTGATCTAGTGGTGCTCGTGGTGGCGGAAGACTCTAGTAGTTTTTTTTTTGTATGCCTGCTTCTGAAGGCATGTTTTGTATGCCTTAGGGCGAAATGTATATTTTCGCATGTTAGAACTAGATATTTACTACTTATGAGATTTGTATATTGGGTATCCTTTCTGGTTTCAACAGGTGGATTTAATTGTATGAAAACTTATTTTCATAAAAATGGTGTTTGGTGAATTTTCACGTGATCTTGAGTTTTGGGGCGTGACAACTTAGTATCAGAGCTCTGGGTTCGAATACCTAAGAGCCATGGGAAGAGGGTTTATCTCCGGGTGAGGTTGATTACGTATGCTTACTTGCATGTGTTTAAACCTTTTTATGACATGCTGATAGCTTGATAAGAATGATAGTTGGTGTATCTATGAGTATGGAGGTTGGGTCTTGGGATTGATTAGTCTTGCCTTCAGGCGTTCGGAGTAACAAATTTGGGATCCAAGTTAGAGATGCGTTTGGTCGACGTATTTTCTAGCAAGAAATCTGAATAGGTTATCCAAATTGATATGTCTGTCTTGTTGGCTCTCCTCGGTATATGAGATGTGTTGCGTCACCTTATGTGGTTATGTGTTAACATGCTTATGTGTGTTATGTCTTCACGTACGTAGCATGTTGTATGAAACCTTATGTTGTTATACTGCCTTCATATAGAATTGTGTCCACGCGGGGAGTGCGGGGACGGGGTCGTGGCCAAGGTCGTGCTTATGATCAGGTTTTGGAAGAAGGAAATGTTCCTGCCCCACAAGAACAAGTGGGTGGTGCTGATATGGTACAGGAGATGCTTGCTACTATGAGAGCTATGGCAAAGGCGACCAGGGCCGGAGTGAGGACTCTTGAGCCAAGGGCTTCTATGGCTATGAGGGAGTTTCAGCGGTTGGATCCTCTAACCTTTTTTTGGGAGCCGGACCCCAAAGTGGCTATTGAGTGGTTAGAAGTAACCACGACTATCTTCGATACCCAAGATATTGAGGAGGATGCTTTGCGCGTGAAGTTGGCGGCATTTCAACTACGAGAGGATGCGAGGGAATGGTGGAGGTTCGCCAAGACCACGGTGGATGACATGTGGGCCGCTTTCATGAGAGTCTTCTTGGAGAAGTATTTCTTGAGATCTTTGAGAGATACATACCGAGAGGAGTTCCTCTCCCTTGTTCAGGGGAACCTTACGTGGTCCAGTATGAGGCCAAGTTCACGAATCTATCGCAGTTCGCAGCGGAGATGGTATCTACAGAGGAATTACATACTAGGACGTTTGAGAGGGGTCTTCGACCAACTATTAAGGATAGAATTGCAACTCTGGGTTTAGATGTGTATATTGTGCTGGTAGAAGCTGCTATCCGAGTAGAGAACTCATTGGCAGAGAGCCGCAGAGTTAGAGAGGGCAAGGACCAACAGAGTGATGGAGGTACACAGCTTCAGGGGCACAGGAACAAGCACCGAAGGCCGTCGGGTCCGAGTTCACATTTTGTCAGATCATATTAGCCGCATTTGTCCATGCCTTCATTTTCAGTGGCCTCGACCGAAAGGCCAGTTCAAAGAGATCTTATCTGCTATCGGTGCGGACAGCCGGGACATTGTTCGTTAGAGTACCTTTAGAAGAGGCACGCTTAGAGTTCAGCGCCTGTCTAGTTACAAGCGAGAGACCCATCAGTTTGTTTTGGGTGTGGTAAGCTGGGGCACATTTGTAGATTCTGTCCTTGAGAAGGGAGTGTACAGGATGTGACGGGAGCGTTGGATGCTCCATCTACCTAGAGACGATAGACTTTTTAGCAGCCTAGGGCTCAGTCGTCTTAGTTCGCAGAGGGGGGTGCCTCGGCACAGTCTGTGAGGTAGTCGACAGCCCATGGTGGGCAACCAGAGCACTACAGGCCAGAGCTTATGTTCTTGCTGATCCCAGTGCTTTTAAGTCACCGGTCGTGCTTGATGCTATAGCTACTCTGTCTATGATCTGAGGTACTCTTCTAGTGTATAGATTATGGGCCAGTGTTCTTATCGACACGGGAGCATCACATTCTTTTATCTCTTCTGCTTTTGTATCTGCATTGGGTTTGGTAACAGACCTGTTGGGTAGTGCATTGAGCGTAGAGACCCCAGTCAGTGGGAATGTGGTGTTGAGTAGAGTTTGCAGATCCTATGAGTTAAGAGTTGCCAGTCGTTGTTTAGAGTTCGATTTTATCATTCTAGACATGACCACGTTTGATGTCATCCTAGGGATGGACTGGCTGATTACCTACCGTGCCTTCATAGATTGTGAGCGTCGGAGAGTGTCGATCTGTACTCCAGAGGGTGACTGCTATTACTTTATGGTTGATCGGCATGTGGGCTTGGTGTCTATGCTCGGTGTCACTCGGATTCGAGGGGACTTGGGTTTCCTCTTTTCTGCTCTCAGGTTAGATGAGACGGTTGGGGTTCGAGGGAAGTTGTCCCCTGTGGTTTGTGATTACCCAGATGTCTTTCCAAATGACCTGTTCGAGTTGCCACCAAGCCGTGATGTGGAGTTCTAGATTGATCTTGTTCTAGGCGCTCCTCCCATCTCTATGCCATCTTACTGCTTTGCACCGGCTAAGTTGCGAGAACTCAAGGTGCAGTTACAAGAGTTGCTCGACAAGGGGTTTGTACGGCCGAGTACATCGCCGTGGGGAGCTCCAGCTCTTTTTGCAAAGAAAAGGATGGGTCCTTGAGACTATGCATAGATTATAGGAAACTAAATCAGGTGACGGTGAAGAACAAGTATCCGATGCCGAGGATTGATGACCTGTTTAATCAGCTAAAGGGATCAAGTTGCTTCTTGAAGATTGACTTGAGGTCAGGGTATCATCAGTTGAGGATTAGAGACGAGGACATAGCGAAGACTGCCTTTCGGACTCGTTATGGTCACTACGAGTTTTTGGTCATGCCATTCGGTTTGACGAACGCTCTTATGACATTTATGGGTCTGATGAACCATATCTGTCACCCTTATCTAGATATTTTTGTGGTCGTGTTCGTGGATGACATTCTGATTTATTCACCCATGAGGGAGACGCATGAGAAGCACCTACATGTTGTCCTGCAGCTTCTACGAGAGCATCACTTGTATACGAAGTTCGAGAAGTGCGAGTTTTGGATGTCAGAGGTGAGATTGCTTAGACACATGGTGTCGAAGGATGGAGTATCAGTGGACTCATCGAAGACTGATGTAGTAATGGATTTGCAGCGACCGAAGAACATCTTTGAGATCTGCAGTTGTTTGGGTCTGGCAAGTTATTATCGGCAGTTCGCAAAGGACTTTTTCAGGCTTGCAGCGTCGATGACGCGTCTTACGCGAAAGGGAGTCACGTTTGTGTGAAGTGAGTCCTGTGAGTCAGCATTCCAGGAGTTGAAGAGGAGATTAACTACAACGCTAGTGCTGATTATTCTAGAGAGAGGTTTGGGGTATATAGTGTACTGTGATGCGTCGCATGATGGTTTGGGCTATGTTTTGATGCAAGGAGGTAAGGTTGTGGCCTATGGTTTTCGACAGTTGAAGACACATGAGAAGAACTACCCAACACACGATCTGGAGTTAGTAGCCGTAGTCTTTGCTTTGAAGACATGGCGTCACTATCTTTATGGTGAGCACTTCGAGGTTTTCTCTGATCACAAGAGCTTAAAATACTTGTTTTCACAGAAAGACTTGAATCTACGCCAGCGACGCTGGATGGAGTTGTTAGAGGACTACGACTTTGATTTGCAGTACCACCCAGGAAAGGCAAATGTCATAGCCGACGCACTCAGTAGGAGGTCTCATAGTTCGTTAGCTTTTGTGGTTATACGAGAATGGGATATGCTTGGAGATGTTGGGGAGTTTGATCTGTGTCTCGGGGAGACCAGAAGAGGTGCGACTTTATTTTCAGTAGCTTTACGACCTGTAGTAGTTACACGTGTGTTAGAGGCTCAGCAGATCGATCAGGAAGCTCAGATGATACGGGACCGTATTGCTAGTGGGAAGGACACTACGGGATTGGTTGTAGGCCTAGATCAGAGTTTGAGATTGACGGGGCAATTATTTGTGCCAGAGTCGTGCCGTACTGAGGTGCTATATGATTTTCATCATTCACATCTTGCAGTGCATCCAAGAGGCACAAAGATGTATCATGATTTACGCCGTCAGTTCTAGTGGATGGGAATGAAGAGGGACGTGATCCAATTTGTGTCTCGATGCCTTACGTGTCAGCAAGTAAAGGTCGAACACCAAAGACCTGCAGGATTGCTGCAGCCGAAAGGACATGATGTTGTTTGGGTTGTGGTTGACAGATTGACGAAGTCGACACACTTTCTTCCCATTCATATGAGGGATTCGGTGAATAGATTGGGTAGGTTGTATGTTCTTGAGATAGTCCGACTACACGGAGTACCTATAACCATTGTTTCTGATCGAGACCCGCGTTTTACATTGTACTTTTGGTAGAGTCTTCAGGTGGCCTTGGGAATGAGCTTGACTTTTAGTACAGCTTTTCACCTGCAGACGGACAGTCAGTCCGAGAGGACCATACAAATTTTAGAGGACATGTTGAGAGCTTGTGTGCTTGATTTCTGGGGTTCTTGGGAGGATCATCTACCGTTAGTAAAGTTTGCATACAACAACAGCTATCAGTCCGGTATTGGGATGGCACCGTATGAGGCTTTGTATGGTAGACCGTGCAGATCATATGTGTGTTGGACAGATGTGGGAGAGACCACTGTTTTGGGACCCAACTTAGTGCGGGAGACGACAAAGAAGATTACAGTGATTCGTCAGCATCTGGTGACTGCTCAAAGTCACCAAAAGAGTTATGCGGATCGGAGGAGGAGGCCGTTGGAATTTGCAGTGGGGGATCATGTGTTCCTGAAGGTCTCACCACGTAGAGGTTTAATGAGATTTGGTCATAGCAGGAAGCTATCTCCACATTTTATTGGACCATTCAAGATCCTGGAAAAGATTGGGGTGGTAGCATACCGTTTGGTCTTGCCACCTCAGTTAGCATCTGTGTATAACGTGTTTCACGTTTCCATGCTTTGGAGGTATGAGCTTGATCCTTCACATGTTTTGGATTAGACCGAGCTGTGAGTTGATGAGGATGTCACCTATGAAGAGCGTCCTGTGAGGATTCTTGATATGAAGAAGCAGGTGTTGTGGGGGAGAACGATTGCATATGGCAACGTCCAGTGGATTCATCACGGGGTTGAGGAAGTGACATGGGAGCTTGAGTCTGAGGTTCGAGCTAGATACCCGGAATTATTTTCCTCGTGACCTTGTAGTGAATTTTGGAGGCAAAATTCCTTAAGGGGGGAGAGTTGTGAGACCCTGTTTCATTTTCTTTTTTATCTATTATATGCATATGCGTTGTTTTTTTTACGCATGCTTAGAATTTTTGCTTTTGCATGATTTTAAGCGTTTTGATGCGTAATCGAGTTTAATCAAGCATGCTGGGTTGGTCCCGGGGATTGTAGGGGGTTGCAGTTTGAATTTCAAAAATTTCAAAAAAAAGAAGATATTTTGGAGGCCTATAAATATCTGGAGTTAGATATTTTCAAAAGATATTTTCTAAACTTACTCGCTAAGTTTCCTCTAATTTTCTCTTTGCCTTCTCTCTAACTTCTCGAGGGCTCGGAGGTTGATTTTTGACGATCCAATAGTCGATCCTTGCTATTGGCACGTGCTCTACGTATCCATCCGGACATAATTTTATTTCAGTGAAGCTCGATTTTACACGTGGATCGAGGCGTCGAGTTCTTGACTCATCGAGATAGGATTCTAGACTTTAAAGTTGTTAGAGGGTGTGCATCTTTGAAAATCATGCTTTTGAGGCTTCATCTTGGGTTCAAAAAGGGAAAACCGTAGCTCAAAAACATTTTCTGGGCAGGATCAGTCGACTGAACTCATGGGGTTAGTCGACTGAACAGTGTTGGGCGTTTTGGGCCTTTTTCCAGTGTGTTTTTCAGTCCACTAGAGGGTGGGTCCAGTCTACTGGACCTGGGCTGATGGGTGTGCATCTTTGAAAATCATGCTTTTTAAGGTTTGGAGCAAACCTTTGGGGTTGAGTCTCAACTTTTAAAATGTTTTGATGAAAATCATGTATTTTCATGGTTAGATCTCCATAGTAGATGGATTGGATCTCCTTTTTATTTATATGCTGTATAGCTTTGAAACTCATGTTTTTACATGTTTTGTTTGATCTCCATGTTGGTGGATGGATCTTTATAAATGTTTAATGTATAAATGTGGAAAAGTTTAGATTTTGATAAATGATCCTCTAGATGTACCGGGATAGCTGGTATTTAGCACGAGTTGCCCTCGGTGTAAGTCCAAAAACATGCGTAGAGTAGGTATTTTGTACGTTTGGGCTAGTCCCCGTAAATTAAGCGGTTGGGTGCTTTGTACCCTCGGGTTTTGGGTCCATAAATTAAGCTTTTACGTTGTAGTGGTTTGAACTTGCATTTACCTAACTGATCCTACGATGTGTAGGGATTGGGTAAAGGGGTAGGAATCTATAGTTATTACATCTGTCCCTTTGTGACAGAGTCGGTACATAGGATTCATTCTTCTTTTTCTAAGGTGGTATGATCTGTAAGGGAACAACGTTTTGGTTACTATTTTGATATACTGTAACTCGTTACTTGCATTAGTTTTAATGCTTGGTTTTACTTGTGGTTGAGTTAGCTCCCACCATATAATTACATATCATACTTTTCAGCTTTATAGTCTGTTTGTATTGGGTTTCGGCTCACGGTGTGGAATTTTTGTTGTAAAACTATTTTTAGGACATGAGGATGAGGATCTGGAGGAGTTGATTTAGTGGTGCCCGTGGTGACAGAAGACTCTAGTAGTTTTTCTTTTTATATGCCTGCTTTTGAAGGCATGTTTTGTACGCCTTAGGGCAATATGTATATTTTCGCATGTTGGAACTGGATGCTTACTGCTTATGAGAGTTGTATATTGGGTATCTTTTTTGATTTCAACAGGTGAATTTAATTGTGTGAAAACTTATTTTCATAAAACTGGTGTTTGGTGGATTTTCACGTGACCTTGGGTTTTGGGGCGTGACACCGTTGGTGTTAGACCTATAAACTCGTATTATCGAGTGATTTCAAATATCATTTGAAAATGCTAATGAATCATAACAAGATCATTAAAAAAAAAGTTCCTTGAGAAAAAGGGACAACACCAAATGCGCCAATCATTTGGAAATAAATGTATACTCTAAATTTCGAGGACGAAATTTGTTTAAGGAAGATAGGTTGTAATATCCCATATTTTTTATTAGTATGGTAGAACACTAAAAGATGCAATAAAACCTTTTAAGACTCGTAAAACCCTAGAACACAAGGTATGTAGGAAAAAAGAGAGAGACAGAAGGTTTTGTTGGAGACAAACTGCCAAGATCATTGATTTTGTAAACAATTTTTCGAAAATAAAAACTGGACGGGTAATCGTCAAAACATCCTCTAGTTAAAAACTCTTAATGTCGAATGATTAAAATAAAACCCATGCCACCACAGTTAATTTAGATGAATACTTTTTTAGTCGATTCTCTAACTATGAACTTTTGATTCCGAGTTGAAGTTCTCGTTAGAACTTCTACTGTATTCTCGATGCGATTCCCGAACGTAGTGTGGGCTATGATTCTTCGAGAATTTGTACTAGCAGAACTTGATTAACCTAAATCTTGAAAGACGACTTATCAATTTGGTTCAGCATTCCCGCATATTTATAAGACTACAGCAGTGACCTATGGAGTAATTATGACATAGACTTCTAGTGTAATCCAAATACCTATCTTTCAGTTTTCGTAATTATGCAAATCTTTCAGCAGTATCTGCAATTATGAGAACCTTGTAGCGGTTTCTGTAATTTTCATAAAACACTAAATTACAATTCACACCACTAAAGAACTGTAACTGCACACTAAGCCATAATCTTAAGACCAATTTACATTGAGCTCCTGTTATTAAATGCTTAACTCATTTCTCCACGTTAAGATTTTCGATACCCGCTGTAGACACCCCAATTTGACCCCGCCTAATCTTAGGCGAATTCGATGTGAAAATAGGTGGAATAGTGCCTCAGTACGATCCTTGGGAGGTGATCCAAGCTCGAAATTTGAACTCAGTCATCAAAAACCTTCAAAACCAATGAAATTATACCAAACCATCGATAACTTGTTGCCCAAGTCATTGTTAGAAGTGGTGACCGCCATGTTCATTGTGACAGCCGTCAATAGAACCTCTTGAAAACCCTAGCCAAAAGTGGCGGCCGCCAACTACAACATGGCGACCGCCAACTCACAT
>JAULJZ010159290.1:0-27337 GCA_032270985.1 Heliamphora pulchella
CAACATAAAAATGAATCAATTCATAATGTGCTATGCCGTAGAGACAATTCATTCATGCACAATCTTCATACTCATGAGGCATAAAGACAATGCACTCTAAATGTTCATATCTTTTAATCATAAATGAATTCCATGTATTAAGAATGTATATACATTTTTAAAAATTCATAAGATCATATTTGTGCACATAATTTATATCAATTGGTCATATTTGAATGAAAATTAAAATGATTTTTTAAAGTACCATTTGATATCATTTTTCAAAAAGTTATAACAATTGAGATAAAGTGTTATATTTTGGAGAAAATTCTTTTTGCACATGCA
Organism: Heliamphora pulchella; assembly: GCA_032270985.1. NCBI lineage: Eukaryota > Viridiplantae > Streptophyta > Magnoliopsida > Ericales > Sarraceniaceae > Heliamphora > Heliamphora pulchella. The sequence goes on from JAULJZ010159290.1 coordinate 325, forward strand.
TGCAATCAATAGATCTTAATTTTTTCATGCATATTTATTGTTCAATTAGTAAATGAAATTTTTTTTCTATCCTTTCAATTGATATGATTTGAGTTAATAAAAATATAAAAGAAATCATACTTTTCAAATTAGATGGGTATCATAATATTTTTCGAAAACATCATTTATTAAATTGAAATAGAGTGAAAACGTTTTCCTTATTTTAATCGGTATTATCATGAAAGATATTATCCACGTGAAATCATGGGTTTATTGAATCTTATATATATGGCATTATTGTCCTAAAAATATATATATTTTAAGCTATGGCACAAGATTTTAACCTATGCACAAATAGCTACTTTGGAAGCCATTGCATATTATTTATCCATGCATAGAAATATGTATTATTTTAATACTATAAAAGTGATTTCATGAAAAGTTCTTATCTCTATTATTGGTGTAAAAATGATAATTTTCAATGATTTTCTCAAAAAATGGGGGAGAATGATTATCAATTTGTATCATTTATATTTATACCTATAAAAAACAATTGGCATCAGTTTATCAATTGGTATAACTTGGTATCGAATAAAAATTGGTATCATATCAATTGGTATTATTTTGACAATTGGTTTTCTAACAATTGGTATATTGTTTAATGTCAAAATGATGCTATATCAAAGAGTAGGCAAATGTTTTTTAAATGAATTTTATTTTTTTAAGCTTATACTTTTTGATGATATCAAAAAGAGGAGAATGTTTGAGCAAAATAAGTATTATTATTTTAGCATTCCTTTTAATATGAGAAAAAGAGAGCGTATACACTGCGCTTAATGATTAAAATATTTTTGATATGTAAAAAGAGTGAGAACTTATATTTCAAATGTTTTGATAATGACAAAGGGGAGAATGCTTGAAAGAAAATATTTTAATATGTTAAACAAAGGGAGGCTTTGTGTTAAATTACTTATGTATGCATTAATGAGTTATATCATAAAAATGCAATTTATCACATTCATCGGTCAAATTGTGCTTAAATGTCTATCACTTGAAAATTCAAATTCCTTGAATTAATTGCCTTATATTTTTTAAAAATCTTGATTATATGTATATTGTGATGGGGAGCCTTGTAAAGGCAACCTCATTTTGCTCTTTGTTTGTCATTATTAAAAAGAGGGAGATTATTAGCCTAACTAGGTTTTAACCTATTTTGATGATAACAAACCAAAACTTTCAATTGTACAAATTGAATGTGTTTACAGGACTTCAATGACACAAGCACAATTGAGAAAGCAAAATAGAAGCCATGAAGCATGAACATCATATTGAAGCAGCTAAGATCCATGGAGCACGAGAAAAACCAAGAAGAAAAGAAAAATACTTTAAGAACTTGAAGATTTTCTAAGTGTAAATACACTAGGACCTATGTAAGTTCACATACCATTGGTTATATGTGTGAAACCACATAGGAGACCTTAGATGGACCATAGGTTTGTTAAATATTTCATAGCAAATCATTTTCAAAGTATAAAATGTATTTTAAAATGTTTCAAAATAAGTTCGGCCAAAAATATGCAAAAATTGTGTGAAAAAAATTGACATATCTTCGGTATTTTGGCAATAACGTTTTGTAAAAAATGAATTTTGTTATGGGGTTTGGACCATTGGAAAGTAGACTTTCGGGGCATCAATTTGAACATAAGAATGACCCTCTTCGAAGTCCGAATGAAGGAGTTATGGTCATTTGAAGTCGGGTAAATAATGTAGTCGCAAGTCAGTCGACCGAGGATTAGATCCAGTCGACTGAAGAACAATCCAGTCGACCGAATGGGCTTGTCCAGTCGACCGAACAGGCTAAATTTCAATTTTTGAACATAACGGCTAGTTTGACATTTCCTTATTTGGCCTAACGGCTAGTAGGAACTTTTGGCCTATAAATAGAGCCTTTGAGCTCTGGTTTTACATACTTCTAACTTTCAAACCAACTCTCTCGTATATATCAATTTTGTTCTTCAAATACTTCATTTTTATGAAATATTTTTTAGAGAAAACCTTAGAAATCCTCCATTGAGCTTTTCACTTGTATATCATTTGGAGTAAATATTAGTGTGCTTCAGTCGTATTCATTTGCTCGCTGAATGAGCTGATTCATTGTATAATCCTATTTGGATTCCACATATTCTTGTTGTAACTTGAGAAGGTTGTCACGCCCCAACACCAGGGTCACGCGAAAGCCCACCAAAACACCCATTTTAGAAAATAGGTTTTACAGTTAAAATCAAGGTGTACAACATTTGGATAAAAATCTCCACAATTCAACTCTCATAGACTGAAAACATGCATCTCATACATGAATAAACATATCGCCAAAAGGCGTACAAAACCAGCCATCACAGGCGTTACATGTAAAAGTACATGTACAAAACAGGGAAAACTACAGCAAGTCTTCCATCACCTCTGCACCTAGGTCAACTCCTCATGCTCACCTGAAAAGGTTTTACAGCAAAATCCCACACCGTGAGCCGAAACCCAATAGAACATAGATAATAAAACTGTAAAGCAGGATATGCAATTATACACACATGGGCTCAACCACGGGAGCCAAAAAGATTTTCCTTCCAAAACCACAAGTTTCTCGTCAGACTATCACGAGTCTCAAAAAGGTTTTTATCTCATAAAACTCCACATTTTCCATCTTTCAAACTATGTATATCATCCTAACAGATATCATGCCACAGTTAAGGGAAAGTTGTAAATAAAACAGTAAGCTCTACTCAGGCCACCCTACCGAGGAGAAAGAAGTAAATGTAGTCATATGTACCGACTCTGCCACATCGACAAAGATAACAACTATAGACTCTCATCCATTACCCTAGACCTGTAGACTTAGTAATGACAAGTTCTATAAGGAGTTACAACAACGACGCCATTAACGGAGGCAACTGACTTAGTTTACGGGGTCACACCCGAGGGAACTAAGCACCCACACAACCACTTTGTTTACGAGATCACAACCTGAGGGCACTAAGGACCCACCAACCTCGTTTACGGGGATTAACCCGAAGGCACGTAGGGACCTACTCTGCACACGTTTTCAGACTCACACCGAGGAGCAATGGAAGCCCAACTCGACACACCCACTGTCACGGTACATCTATGGAGAATATTTTTAAAACCCACCATAACTCAACTACGAAAACCTGTAAAGAGATTTATACAACACATGTATAAAAAGATATCTAATCCATCAAAATGGAGAACTAAAACCATTTCTAACAAAACGTTTAAAAGGTGAGACTCAACTCCGCGGGTTAGCTCCAAACCTCTAAAAAGATTTTCACCATTTTCACAAAACACCTCGTTTTCAAACCTTCTTTTGAAAACTATGGATACCACGTACATGAAACATGTATACAACCGAGAAAAGGCGTAAAAATCCCACTTTTACCCAAAAACCACGGTTACACATGAAAATCACATTTAATGAATTTTTTACCCGATGAAAACATGTATAATCACATATATCACCCTTATACAGTAGTAGGGTCTAGAATCCTACCTCGGAGAGTCAAGAACTCGACGTCTCAAAACTGAATGACGTCAGAATGAGAATCTGATCGGATGGATGCGAAGCCCTTGGCCCCGACAGCAAGGATCCACAAAGGAATCAACAACAAACCAAGCCCCGGGCCCTCAAAGCTAGAGAGAAGGAGGAGAAAAGGAAAACTTAGGTCTGAAGTAAGGTTGTCTCAAAAACACCACCACTAGTGCTTTTATAGAAAACCAAAAAGTGCAATGTTCAGTCGACCGAACTCAACAAAACCAATTCAGTCGACCGAACTGGACCCTCCAGTCGACCGAACTCCACAGCAGAGGCGTACTAGAATTTGCTACTCTTTAAAGGCTCAAAAAACAACCCAACCAACCTAAACAAGGTCCGAAAAAGCGTAAAACAAATTTACACATGCTGTTCTACAACTTTAAAGCATAAACTATGCATCGATGCTATCATATACTGAAAGTAACACATCAAATATATATAAATAACCTAAAAGATAAGGGTTAGGGTCTCACAAGGTGATTCTCAAGAGAGGCCACTCCGCCTATTGAAGGAGAGAGAAAACTCCGCCTATAAGAAGGAACTTGAGAATGAGACATTCTCAAGAGAGGCTACTCCGCCTAGACTAAGGAGAGAGAGTGCTCCGCCTACTGAAGGAGTGTTTAGTGGAATCCTCATAGTGGTTGGCTTGAAGCAAAGACGTAGGCCGTTGAGCCGAATCTTGTAAAAATTGTGGTGTCGTATTTCTACCTTGCTTACTTTTCATTCTTATTATTATATTATTGTTCATTATTGCACCACACACATTTTATACACTTAAATCATTCGTTATTAAATCCATTCTTGAGAAATAAAATATATTTTTGTTTTCAAATATATTTGTGAAATAAAATCATTCATTTATTGTTTTGTGTTTTTATTTTTCAAATTGTTAAATAAAATATACTTGTACGTTAATTTTCTAACAAGAGGCTATACTTAAAAATATTCTTATAAATTAAAAGATATCTTGCTTACAAGTGAATTGAAAGCTATACTTGTATTTTGATATTTGAACAATTTTTTAAATATCTAATTCACCCCCCTCTTGGTATTACACATATACTATCATCTGACTGGTAAACTAACATATAATCCCTAACCCTTTTTCAGGTACTTGATTATATGTTTTACCGCTTTCAATGCTCTTACCATGGATTAGACTGATATCTGCTAACTATGCTAACGAAAAAATAGATATCAGGTGTAGTGCATAATATAGTATACATGAGACTTTTTACTGCCAAAGCATAAGGAACTGCCTTCATCTTCTCTATCTCATTAGGTGTCTTATGACGTTGATCCTTGGATAGAGTGATTTCATGCCTGGAGGAAAAATTCTTTCTTGAAATCCTGCATGCTAAAACGAGTAAAGACGATGTCTATATAACTAGCTTTTGATAAGCCCAGCATTCTTTCTTTTTGATCTCGCATAAGTTTGATCCCAAAGATGTGATTAGCTTCACCCAAGTCTTTAATATCAAACTATCCGGATAACCAAATTTTAACCAAAGATAATACCCACATCGTTTCCAATGAGTAAGATGTTATCCACATAAAGTACTAGAAAGACCATGACACTTCCATCACACTTCTTGTACAGACATGACTCATCAGGACTTTGATCAAAATCATAAGACTTAATGGTTTGATCAAACCGAGTGTTCTAAGATCTAGATGCCTTCTTAAGTTCATAAATAGATCTCTTAAACTTGCACAATATGTGCTCCTGGCCCTTTGCTATGAAACCATCTGGTTGCATCATAAAGACGTACTCATCAAGACTTTCGTTAAGGAAAGCTGTCTTGATGTCTATTTGCCAAATTTTGTAATCGAAATGTGTCGCAATAGATAAGAGAATCCGGATAGACTAAAACATGGCTACTAGCGAAAAGGTTTCCTCATAATCGATCCCTTTTTTTTGAGTAAATCCTTTTGCAACAAATCTAGCTTTGAAGGTTTTAATTTTCCCGTCTGTTCCTTTCTTCCTCTTGTAGATCCACTTGCATCCAATAATTTTTATCCCTTCAGGTGGTTCTATAAGTTCCCATACCTAATTAGAATAGATAGATTCTATATCTGAATTCATAGCCTTTCGTCAAAGATCTGCATCTTTGTATTGGAGTGCTTCGGCGTAGTTGTAGGGTTCAGTATTCAGTTATGCTGGGATCCCATCAAAAGACTCTTCTAAGAACATATACCGATTGGGTTGACAAATAGCCCTCCCACCACGACGAGGCATGTAACGCCCCAATTCCATAATAATTAAAAACCAAGAAAAGGACAAGAGATTTCTTCAATAAAAGTAATCATTTTTTTTTTAAACACAATCCAAAAAAAAAATCACCTTATAACCCAAAAGATAGTTTAAACATATTTAAGCGAACCCCTTTTTTTTTTAACAAGTTTTCAAGGAAGGACTACCCAGCAGAGGCTGCTTGAGCGGGCCCTCTACCGCTCAAGCGGTCAGGTACTTGAGAGCATCCTGACCACAACCTGAAGATTTTTCTAAAATTCGAGAAAACATTTAATTATCATGAGTCTCAAACACGCTTTTTAAGAAGCTCAAATATAAAGTAAATACGTGCATTTGGAAGGGAAAGAAAACATCATTTAAATCCAAAGACTTGAAGTTTTAACATTTGAAACCATAGGGTATAATCCAAACCAAAAATCAAGGGATTCGATCCAAGACATAAATCCAACGCCCTCACATGGGAGCAAATATTTGGACAGGATCTTATGGTCTTACAAAGGAGTACTCCAACCCATAATACAGTTATCCCAAAAAGAATTATATTTACAACATTTTCATTTCTAAAAAGGGTGGTACAACAAGAATGTAATCCTATTCACTACCCAAAATGGTCCGGCTACTGCCATCTCAATCCAAAACCTTCTTCTCGCTATCACCTGAAATGTTGTTAAACAACATGAGCTGAAACTCGTAGGAAAAAGACTAACAAAGAACATATGCATGACATGTGAATATGGTTATGCAGGATGCACACATAAGTTTAACCGAAAACACCTCGTTTTTCTCAACTCAAAACCCCAATGCATAACCAAGTTTTGGTAAAAGTAACCGTTATATCCTATCATCTTATCATTCTTACGTTATTCGACACATTTCTACCTCTCATCATTTTATTCAGTTAAGGTCTTACCAACCCAATTTATCCACCGATCCAATTCAGTATCAAGGCTGGACGGCGCCTATAGATCCAAGCATATTTATCACCACCGATTCACGCGAGATCCAAGAGATAAATATTCGTTCTATAGCTCGACACGATAAGCACACATTTTTGATTTTCCTTAGAAACATCGATGGGAGCACGCTGTTACGGGAATTAACCCAAAGAAAGAGCCTACCTTACATTGCGCAAGTTTTCAGTCTTTCACCGAGAAGCAACTCGTGCCCAAACTTAATTATTCAATGTCATCACACGGTACTTTCATCATTTCATACGATCTTTGATTTTTTTTTACATTAAAAACCTCAAATTTTCATACTCGACACAAGCATATGCCACACAACTCATGAGATATAAGCACAATAGGTGTTCCTAACCCTCAATTTACCCAAAAATCATATCCATTTCATCGTATGGGTCCCCAACCCCAAAACCCCCAATTTCATGGTTCAAGTTCAATTTTAAACCCTAACTCAATATATTTTTTCGAATTCAACTGTATGCAATGACAATACAAGATAAGATCTAGTCAAATCATTCGTAGATCTTAGATTTAACCTCCAATAACAACAAACTCTAGCCTAGGGTTTCAAAAATACTATTTTCATGCTTTTATGTTCATAGAACCGAAAATGCAACACATATCACATAGATAATTAGTGGGAGTCTTAAATCCTACCTTAGGGATGCTAGATCCATAAGAAAAAGCTTCAAACGAGCTCCAATCCTGAGAATCTCCAACCACGCGGTGAGAAAAGCTTCCAACGTTAAGCTCGAACCTCTAACGGGCAAACAATTGAGGTGGAAGTGCAAAATCTCACCAAGGGAAGCCAAAAGAGCTCCAAACAACCTCCAAGCTCAAACCCTAGCCCTCACTTTTGCTTTAGAGAGAGAGACATGAAAAGAATGAGGAAAAAGATGTCCCACGCGACTTTTAAAAAGTCTGCTCTGCGACAGTTCGCTCGAGCTGACCCCCACAGCTCGAGCGGTCCCTTCCCTAAAAACCTCTCGGCCACATGTCCGCTCAAGCGATCTCCCCACTGCTCGCGCAGTCAGCGCTGGGAGGCAAATTGAACAAAGACTGCCAGAACTGGGCCAAACGCAAGCCGAACACCTCATCACGACGTTTCCATATATTAACCCACACTCCCTATAACATTAGCCAACACATCAACAGGTTCAAGATTTAATTCTCACGTAACCTCCACACTTACAAACGTTTCCATCGGGCATAATATACTCATTTTTCGTTAACACAAGAAAACAATAAGGGATCGAGTCCTTACAAGGTACTACATGTGCCTGTATACTAGCAATAACACGCTGTGCTGGTTCTGAACTCTGTGTACATCCACGTGCTGCCCTTGTTGTGAAATGGTATGTTAATGGTAGCACCCTGAATTGGTTCAAGATCTACATGTGCCTCAATAATCCTTCCACTACGATGAGGCAATGGGATATCGATGACTCATGGTTCCTCTTCCGTTCTATTGGTATTTTCTCTCAATTCTTCTAGAATAATTTTATTCTTGGGCTTATAGTCCATTATATAATCCTTTTTCAAGAATTGGGTATTGGTACTGATAATGACCTTCTGATCCTTAGCATTATAAAACAAACCACCCTTCGTACCTCTGGGATACCTAACAAAGAAACAAACTTTTGTTCTTGGTTCCAATTTACCCGCGTTCCCTTTCAACACGTGTGCTGGATGCACCCAAATTCGAATATGTCTCAGACTAGGCTTGCGCTCGGTCCACAATTATGTTGGGGTAGAAGATACTGACTTAGAAGGTACCAAATTCAGAATATAAGCTACTGTCTCCGATGCAAATCCCCAAAATGGATCGGATAAATTTGAATAACTTATCATCAACCTTACCATCTCCATAAGAGTTCTATTCCTTCTTTTAGCTACACCATTCTCCTATGGAGTGTCCAGTACAATCAACTAGGATGTAATCCTTTCTAGTGACAAATAGTTCCTAAACTCTCCAAAGAGGTACTCGCCACCACAGTCATATAGTAGTGACTAAATACATTTACTCAGACGCTTCTCTGTTTTCACTTTAAATTCTTTAAATTTCTTAAAGTATTCAGACTTATGGTGCATCAAATAAACGTATTCATGCATTGAATAGTTGTCAATAAAAGTAACGAAATACTTAAAGCCTCCTCTAATCCAGATAGTCATAGGTCCACATAAGTCAGAGTAAACCAATTTCAATGGTTCTTTAGCTTTATGGCCTTTAGCCAAAAATGACCTCTTAGCTATTTTACCCTCCAAGCAGGATTCACAAACTGAAAGTGCCTCCACTTTCAATGAACCTAAAATTCCATCTTCAACTAGTCTATTTATCATTTTCAGATTAATATAACCTGGGTGTAAATGCTAAAGATACGTTTAGTTTATTAAAGATGGTTCCTTTCTCTTAATTAGTAAATTAGATGTATTATTCAATTCATTCAGTTATAGAGTAGGAGAGATATGAGATATAACATATACATCATCCACTAATATACCGAAATAAATAAAACGTTTATTTTTCTTAATAATTACAAAGTCATTAAAATAAACTGAATATTTATCCTTAATCAAATTAGAAATCAAAATTAAATTCCTTCTAATAGAAGTTACATAAAGATAATCTTTTAAAATTAAAATTCTATCTCTACTAAAAGTAAGAGTGATATCTCCCACTGAAACTGCTGTCACCCTGGTATTGTTGCCCATGCGTAGGTATATCCCACCATCACTGAGTTGCCTAATTTTTTGGAACCCCTACAAAAAATTACAGATATGATTAGTGGCTCTCGTATCTACACACCAAGTACTGGTAGACAACATCACTAAATATATTTTAACAACCAGTGAACAAAAATTATCTTATTTGTTGTGTTTGCTGAGAAATACTGGACACTGCTTTCTTCTAATGCCTTGTCTGGTTGCAGTGAAAATACTTGCCTTTTAACTTTTTCACACCAGCTTTAGGCCCATTAGTTGTTTTTGGACCTGTGCCTCCCTGTTTATGATCTTTTTTCTTCTTATTACCTTTCAGCTTAGAGGAAAAACCTTTTTTCAGCCAGAAACACACTTTCTGGCTTCCTAAGTACACCCTCAATTGCTTGAAGTTCTTTAAGTAGTTCTCCCAAGAAAAAACTGAGTTTGTTCATAGTATAGTTCAGGCAGAACTGTTTAAAGCTCTCAGGCAGTGACTAGAGTATGATATCGACCTGGGTTTCTCCATCAATCTCAGCTCCAAGGATCTTCAATCATTCAAAAGACTAATCATCTTCAGAACATGATCCCTAATTAGGGTGCCTTCAGTCATGTTTGTGTTCGTTAGAGACTTTATAGCTACCTGCCTAGTGGTATGATTTCGATCCCCAAATATTTTTTTGAGGTTCATAATCATGTCATAGGCACTGGGTATAAACTGATATTAATGCTGCAGTACATTCGACATGGAAGCCAAAATGTAACAGTGAGTCATCTGGTCAGCCTTCTGCCACTTTTGATAAGTCTGGGTTTCCTGTTTAGTTGTCCCCTCATCAGGTACAGATGGACAAATCTCAGTCAACACAAACTTATAATTCTTGGCACTTAAAATAATATCCAAATTTCTTTCCCAGTCAACATAATTCGAATCCGTTAATTTGTTTTCTTTGAGTATTATTGCAAGAGGATTGAAAGGCATTTTATCTTGAGAATCATATAATTAAAAATCATTAATAAAGATGAGCAAAAATTTTGAATTTTATTTTAAATTGGTTCCCTCTACCATGTTAAAAAAAAAATTGCCAGCAATCCGGTACACCGTGAATAGCATGTCTCGATGGGAAGGTCATCTACTGCTCAGCATTTGTCAAAATAGGCTACTTCCTATCAATTTTATTATCTAGGCAATAGATCAAGCCAAATAAAATTAATTAGCTGACGTAGCTTCAGTCGCATAAATAATAGCAGTGACTCAGATGGAGATAATACCATTATTTATAAAAAAAAGTGTTAACCACCATTTAATCCCGAATCAATTGTTTCGCAATGAACCTTTCAGATGAAGAAGCGGTTAACACTAACGATTATCTAGAATCATCCCAAAAGAAGGTTCGTACTGGTAATTCCAAAATTAATTCTGTCCGATGGAGAGGAAGGCCCATATACCAATACACAAAATTAATTACATCACATGCGAACTAGTGATGGAGACCACGAAATTTATCTGTGAATAAATTCTCTCTCCCACTTAGATTTAAAATTTTCTTGAGGATTATAGAAAAAACTGTTTAATTAAAATAAATTTACTTACTTCGAAAAACCACACGTTTCAAAAGATTTCGGTTTTAAACCATATTTCGTGTTTAATGTGTAACAAATAAAATATTTTAAATTCTATTTATTTAAAATTAATCTTAAACGAAAAGCAAGAATTTAATTTTATTATCTAGTTACACATTTTTCTTTAAAAAAATTAATTTATTAAAATTAAACCTTCTTTTTAATTAATTAAAAACCCAAAATTAATTACCACATTTTTATAAGATTTTTGACTTATTTAAAACCATCTTAAATGTGTTATTTGTTGGATTAAGCGCTTACCATCTCACCAAAATTCGTAGGTAGTGGTGAAAGCGCAACTTTATTTCCTTTAAGGGTCCAGCGCCAAGTGCCACAAGTCGACTGTGACTCAGCCTTTACCCAGGACCTCTGCCACGGCAGGATGCTGACCCAAACTCTGGCCATTTGTAACAAATAAAATATCTAAAAATTTCTCTTTAAAAAAACTTAATTTTAATTAAAGAAAATTTTATTTTATTTTTTTATTACAAAATTTAATTTCGATTTGAACTGAATTAATTAAAATTGAACAAGAACAATAACCGAACATAACATCAATGCAATTAATTAAAATAAATAAAAACAAGATATATCCTGATTTTATGACCGAACTTTAACTCTTTTGAATCAAAGAAATCTCGTTCACCAAGAAGTCCTGTAAAAAACATAACTCCAGACTTCTAACCTTGTTCCAATTCTAAAGCCTTGTCAGACTGAAACTGAACCACCGCCACGGAACCTGCACTGCAGCACTGCTGTGAAACTGTTGCTGCCCGCCGCCGCCAGCTAGCACCTGGCCCTCACGCATTGCGCCGCGCAGCGCACTAAACTTGCCACCCCAGTGCACTAAACTTGCTTGTAATGTGCGCCACTCGGAGTTTTCGCCGAATCATGAGTTGTGCGCTACTTTATTCTTTTTCGATTTGGCTTGGATTCTTTTGTAGATTTTCATTGTTTTCAATAATGAAGAATGATCCACATGTGGCAATCAATTTGATATTAGGATTCATGACATTACAATGTATAATACCCATCTCATGATCCACGGGTAAATATCAAGACTTTTGATAATCCATGACCATTAAGAATTCATCTAATCGAAAAATATGATTCCACAGTTACACATGTATACCATGATCCATGGTGATGTTTCATGATCCATGAAAAAAAATAATTACTCCTTCAAGGGCTTGTGCCGCGGCTTGCGCTAACTTGTTCTTCGATATTTTCTTCGATGTTCTTTGTATTTTTGATTTTCCAATTACATAGAAATTAAAATACAAGAACTTTGAATCGAAAAACAACAATATTACATTGAATTCTATGTTTCTTTCGAGTTCATATTCAATCTACCACAATCAACTTTCGTAGTTGAAAAAAAATTAAATCATCATTCATTCATTCAATCAAACATGAAAATAAATAACAACCATAAAATCGATATTAGATCGCCTGCAAAACAAAGTTAGTACAGATCTAAAGTTACCTGAACACTTCGATTAAACCATATTCATATTCAAAGTTAACTCTAATACCAAATGTTAGAGACAAAATTGCCAAGATCCATTGATTAACAATATGATTTAAGTCAAAAAAACTAGACGGGTAAATACTAAAATCGGCTCCAAATTAAAAAAATTTTATGTTAAACAATCAAAATAAACCCAATATATACTCTAAAAGTTATATTAGAGTTATACTTTACGAAATATAGTAGGATTGTCACACCCTCCTTCTAGGGATCGAAAATCGATATAACTTAACACAGTCAAAAGAGTATTTATATTAGTGAAACTGTAGTTACCCATTTATAAGAACAAAAATAACTGTACATATCATGGATACATTTTCTCAACGTTCAAACTGGAATATACTCAACAAAAACTTCATGCTTCAGGTCCTAATTACTAAAGATTTAAAACAAAAAGGCGACTACGAGCCCCAGTCTATGGACCTGACAACTGAGATGGACCAATTCTAACCATTTCTGCGATCTGCAATCACAAAAGTTACAAGAGAGTGCATTTAGTATTACAATGAACAAGACAAAAAATAATCATTTTAGAAATATCAAAACTACATACTTTTCTCCAGAGATGTAAAATACGACAATTTCTTGTCACAAATCTCTTAGCATATGAAGAACTTTCTAAATTTTTGTAAACGATCATTTTGGGCTCAATAACCTCAAATCATAGAATTCACTATTTCATTATCAAAAGTAAAGCTTCTGACATAACTTCCACAATTAAAATAACCATATCTCATTCACAATCCATATCCAATAGTGTCCAAGTAGTCGTCAACCACACGATTGGGAGTTTCGATGATACCGTAACCTCAATTCTCAATATACGAATAGCAACGTGATGGAATGAGGGCCTCTCTCCACCAAGCACGAATGGTATGTGCTATAACCTAGGACCTAACCCTAAAATCTTTAAAATAAAAACCTCCGCTTAACGAAAAACCTCCCCTATAGGGACAAACAAAACTCATAGTTGGATAACTTTCCCTAACAGGATATAAAGGGTTGATAACCAATGTAATTTGGCACTTTGTAACAATACATCATAGCATCATCAAAATTCTTCTTTCACTCACACATACTATTCAAAAGATACAGATAGAATATTTGAAAATATCATAGCATTTAAATATAAGAAATCATAATATCGCAAGTTCATATGGCTTAAGACATCAGAAATAAAGCAATGTTTTGAAGTATGCATTTTTTTTAAAAATAATACTTAAGCACTCTCACTTTGACTTAGAGGCGACATGTTGGAGTTTAATTGCAAAGATACATTGATTAGGAACATGATTTAAGCAAAAAAAAATTTGGACGGGTAAACACCAAAATCGGCTCCAGATCAAAACTTTTTGATGCCAAATGATCAAAAGCGAACCCGGCATATACTCTTAAAGTTATATTAGAGTTATACCTTACGAAATCTTGTAGAATTAATTTCAGTTGCTGTAATAACTTTTAGTCTAGAATCTTTCGCGATTGTAGACTTCAAGTTGAAGCTCCAAATTCAAGCCTTCTGCTGTATTCCCGAATACTAGAACGCGTCTGTAGTGTGGGCTACCTTGAACGTGTTCTTAACAACCCTCTCTAGCCACCAAGAGAATATGTGAAAACCTTAGTTTTATATAACATGTATCTCTAGTTAGGGCTGCATAACAGCATATAAATAGACTACAGTAGGGACCTGTAGAGTAAATATAACTTGAGCTCCCAATGTAATTATGAAAATTCACCTCACCCCAGAGGCAATTTCACAAAAATATTAATTATAATTCATTCCACTAAAGAATTATAATTGCACTCCTAACCATATTCTCAAAATCGAATATTCGAGCTCCTTTTATTAAATGTTTATTTATTCTTCCTGCGTTAAGTTTTTCGATACCTACCGATTAAATTAAATTGTTGACAATTATATTTAATCGACTTCTTTAAAAATTTCTTAAACCCTTTTACTTAACTAATTTGACTGTCGAATAATTAAATTCACTTGCAAGGTATAGATCGGTCAAAACTTATAAGTTTTCTTAAGGGGTATCGTCAATTCTGATCTTTCGGGACGTGAATTCCGTCAATAATTAATATTCACCACATAATTAATATCGTTATCCAACTCACCAGGATTATAGACTCATAAAATATCGCACCATTTAATGAATCAAAATAACAGCTATTAAATATACGTAAATAATTAATTAATTCGGGATTAAAAGTATAAGCACTCATAATAATATTGGGGTGTAAATTAATATATAGTCAGCATAATATTAATTAATTACTCTAACGTGATCCTGTTCAATACACGCAAAGTGTACTAACACAGCGAGTCGAAAAAATAGGTGACGCTATGATCTGTTCTCCGTAACAAAGATGAATTTACTAAAATTTTGCGTTACAGTCGTATCGATGGTTTGTCCAATTCTATCTAAACTGTGAACCAAACACTTATATTCCACAAAAATCTTCAATCTGATCTTCTGTGTGCGAGCCCAACTTTGCACACTAGATTAAATACAATGTAGAATAAAAGATATCCATGCATGATATTAAATAAATAATTAAATGCATACATTACTCATTAAAATTCTCATAAAATAAAAAATAATTTTATTAATAAATAAAAGTAAATACTAAAATAAAAAAAATCATGATTTTTAGTATTCAAACTTGACATGACAAAACTCTCTCTTCGTTCTCGGTCCCAAATTTCTAATCCTCTGGTAACAAGATCTCAGAGTCTAACAAGAAACCAAACCTATACATAAGCATAGGGTACTTATCTTTTACGAAATTTAGAATTTTTGACTATTAAGGTTACAAACGATTTGAAGTTTTTAAGTAGTAATAAAATCTAGCTAAAATTCTATAATTTTCTAGCTTGTTTAGTTTAATTAAAATTTATTATTTAAATTTAGCTCTCGGAATATGAAAATACTTTAAAATTGTATTTTCATTTAAATTGTATAATTTCCATTACTTTTGCATTTTTTTTAAAAAAAATCTAGTTTACAATCTTACTATAATAATTTAGTTAAATAGTCTTAGTAAATTTTGTAGACTTTAAGTCTTTAAGTTTTGGAATTTAGCTAAAAATACTAATCTTTTAGTAAAATATTATTTTATTTTAATTTCCTAATCTTTAAAATTAACATAGAACTTAAAAATTTATAAATTTGATTTATTTAAATCCTAATAAAGCTTATAACATGCAAAAGTATTGACTTTAATCAAATTTTGTAATTTTAACAAGGAAAACGTATAATTTACTTTATTCTATTTAAATCTTAAAAATTCTATATTTTTGTTTTTATAAAATCCTTTTAATTATTTTTAACTTTTTAAAACAACTTGAATTTTAATTTCAAGCAAATGAATGGTCCCTATGCAAAGTAACCAAAAGAAGATAAACACACACAGCGCCCTAACCCACCCACTGAGCCTCTCTCATGAAATGAAAACACAACACACACAAGCGGCAATAACCCAAACACACACAGCTTGGACGCACGTCACGCACACACAACTTGATACACACACGCACACGCACACACGCAATAGCACATACACTCACAACCTTCCAAACACACACACAGCTTCACACATGCACAGCAACCCAACTCACCTACACAGTGCACACACAGCACACCCACTCAAAACGGACACGGCAAGCTCAACTCACACACACGGTGTTCATGCGCACATGCACGCACAGAGAGAGATCGGGAAAGAGGGACGGGAGAGAAAGGTCACCAGCAGTGTCAGTGGATCGGCGACGGTGGGTAGAAGTGGTGGCGTCGTGGTGGTCTTGGTGGCTTGAAGTTGAGAGAGAAAAGCCGAGGGAGGAAGGGGTGGGCCGAGAGAGAGAGAGAGAGAGAGAGAGATAAACCACGGCTGGGTCGAAAAAGAGGGCGGCGCCGGCAGCGTGAGGTGACCGGCGATGGGAGGCAGTAGTGTTGCGACAATAGTGGTGGCGTGGCTGTGTTTTTGGGTGGTGAACCGGGAGAGAGAAACAACGCTAGAGAGAGAGATAGACCGAGAAAAAGGGAGGGGAGGAGAGAGAGTCCGGTGGTGGCCGGAGTTGGGCCCGCCGGAGCAGAGCTGTGGCACCGGCGTTGGTGCAATGGCGGTGCATGGTTGGTGGGATAGATGGCCGCGGCTGTGGATGGCGCCGAGTCGTGGTGGCGCCTGGTCGCGCTTTCCCTCATCTTCTTTTTCTCTTATTTTGTTGTTTATGAGTTTGCAAGCTTCTGTGTGAAGCTTTAAGTTTTTTTTTTTTTAATTTATTCTCATATTCTTTTTCCTGGATTCTAGTGCTCACAAAAGCTTGAGAGTCTTTCTTGAATGGTAAAATACAAACTATAATACTATGAACTTATAAATAAAATTCAAAAAATATTTAAAAAGTAATTTGGATGGTTGAAATTCATATTTTATAAGATCTAGAACACACTTCAATGAATCTCAACCATCCAAATTACTTTCTGGGTATTTTTTTGAATTTCGTTTATAGGTTCATAGCATTACTGAAATACGAATGGCTCCACTGACTTCATTTTTTTTAATCAAAAATGTTGGGCCTTGGGTGCTTTTTACTATTAACCTAGAAACAAAACTTAAAATAATATTCACAAAGTGATTTAAATAGTTGAAATTCATTAAAGTGTGTTTCACATCTTATTAAATATGAATCTCAACCATCCAAATCATTTTTTAGATATTTTTCTGAATTTTATTTCTAGATCCGTAGCATTACTGTTTTATAAATTATTCTAAGGGACATGTGTCCCAAACGTGGCACTTTGCCTGAGCTCACCGTGACAAGTTAGACTTATTTTATACATCGTAATTTTTTTATGTAAAATTTTTAATTTAGAAAAATTCAAAAATTCGGTATAAGTTTTTGATGTATTTTATGAATTATCGTGTAGTTATAATTCTTACCAATTTTTTTATTTATTTAATATATTTTGTTATGATTTGTTGATTACAAGTATTTTTAATTTTAAATTCAAAAAATTCTCAAAAATTTCGAGATAAACTTCTAATGTTATTTTATGAATTATCGTGAAATTAGAATTTGGATGAAAATTTTCTAACCATATAATAAATTTTTGTCCCGATCTTTGATTTTCTAAAATTTAAATAGATGTAATTTTTTGGGCTCGAATTTTGAAATTTAATATAAGATTTTGTTAGGAATTTTATTTAAAAATTTTCTACTAATTCATTATTATTTATTTTTAAATAGAACTACCAAATATTATTTTATTCTAAGGAGTATAATTAGTTGGGCCGAAAAATTTTAGTTGACACGTATTTTATTTTTATTGATTGCTAAGGTACAGATTATTACAATAATTGATTTCAGTTGCTACAATAACTTTTAGTCTAGAAACTTTCGCAGTTGTATACTTCAAGTTGAACTCCAAATCCAAGTCTTCTACTATATTCTCAAATACTAGAATGCGTCTGTAGTGTAGGCTATTTTAAACGTGTTCTTCACAACCCTCTCTACCTACTAAAGGAATACGTGAAAACCCTAACTGTTTATAATGATATGTGGTGGTTAAAGCTACATAACAGTATATAAATAGGTTATAACAGTGACTTATAGAGTAAATATGATTTGGGCTACTAGTATAATTATGAAAATTCACCTCACCCTAGAGGTAATTTCACAAAAATATTAATTATAATTCATTCCATTAAAGAATTATAATTGCATTCCCAACTATATTCTCAAAATTAAATATTCGAGCTTCTGTTATTAAATATTTATTTATTCTCCTCACATTAAAATTCCCGATACCAACTGATTAAATTAAATTACTAACAATTATATTTAATCGGTTTCTTAAAAAAATTTCCTAGGACCTTCTACTTAACTTATTTAACTGCTGGATAATTAAATCCACCTGTAGGATTTGGTTCGATCAAAACTTATAAGTTTCTTTATGGGGGTATCGTCAATTTCAATCTTTCAGAACGTGAATTTCGTCAATAATTAATATTTACTATATAATTAATATCATTATCCAATTCACCAGACTTATAGACGTATAAAAAATCACACCCTTTAACGAATCAAAATAACGAATATTAAATATACGTAAATAATTAATTATTTTAGAATTAAAAGTATAAGCACTCATTATAACTATAAGTTATAAATTAATTTATATAGTCAATATAAAATTAATTACTCCGACGTGGTCCTGTTCAATACGCACGAAGCGTACTAGCACAGCGAGTCAGAATAATAGGTGACGCTATTATCTGTTCCCCGTAATCAAGACAGGCCTACTAAAACTCTGTACTACAACCATACCGATGGTGTATTCAATTCCATTTAAGCCGTGAACCGAAACTTATATTCTGCAAGAACCGATAATTTAGTTTTCCGTGTGTAAGTCGAACTCTATATACTAGATTAAATACTATGCAGAATAAAAGACACATATGCATAATATTAAATAAATAATGAAAATGCATAAATTGCTCATTAAGATTATCATAAAATGAAAAAATAATTTTATTAATAAATAAAAATAAATACTAAAAATAATAAATGACGTAATTTTTAGTATATGATCCTGACATATACATCGTTGAGAGATTAAAATACGCGTTGGAAGTTCCCTCTTCACCGAACAATTGGCAGTTTGCATCGTTGGAGCTTACTAAAGCTTTGTCCCTTGTGGTTTGATCATCTAAGAGGTATGATTTAAGACTAATCTTGATCATTTGATATATATGAGTTGTATATTTGTTGTATTTACATAAAAACATGAAAATGTGTATTTTTGAAACTCTAGGTTGGGGTTTGATGTTGAAGCATGATGAATCTTGAGTTTGAGAAAGAGTTATATTAAATTTATCATGTAACTGTTATTGGAGACACATTAATTTGTGAAATCAGGAGTTAGGATTTTGATTATGCTAAACCTTTACAAATTTGGGACTTTTTGGGTTGGTTAATTCAAATGATTAAATTGACTTAAATTTTGGTAGATTGGAGGTTATGTTAACCTATTCATGTATAAATCATGTGAATTCTTGAGGGAATATGAAAACCATGAGATACCTTATTGGGGATTTTGAACTAATTTAACCCAAATGTGAGAAATATGAGAAGTTTAGTAATAGTTGATGATATTTAATCCTAATTGTGTTGGATTTGACGAGAGGAGCCGGCTTGACAGTTGGATTTGTGTTGATTTTAATGTGAATGATCTAATTAAGGTACCGTATGAATTGATTGGACAAATAAGATTAGGCTCTAGTAGCTCCTCGATGAAAGACCGAAAACTTGTGCATGTTGGATAGGCCATTCCATCGAGTTAATCCCCGTAAAAGAGTGCTTTGGGCAGCCCACCCATCGATATTTTCGAGAGAAACAAAAAATATGTGCTCTCCATGTCAGAATATAGAATGAGTATTTATTGATTGGGCATCGCATGGTTTGGTTGAGATAACTACGCTTCGGTCTATAGGCGCCGTTCAAGTTTGGTACTTAATTAAATCAAGAATTGAGTTGGGTTTGCAAAACCTTAGTTAAACAGTTGAGAATGATTGAAAGTATGGGAATCTTAAATTTGTGGTAATGTTGGATGTAATTGGAAATGTGAATACCTTGAATTGGTTGGAAACATTTAAAGAATTGAGAAAATAGAAGTGTTCAACATGGTGTTAGTGATTAAGAAAACCGATTATATGGATTGAGGTTTCTAAAAATGAAGGCTGGTTTTCGATCAAAATTGTTGTGCATTCACATGATCATTCTCGCATATCATATATTTGTTCATTTTTAGTCTATTTTCTACAAGTCTAAGCTAATGTTGTATAAACAATTTCAGATGATAATGAAAAATTAGCCGCCGAGTAAGGTGGAGCGTAGTAGGAACCCAGTTGGATCTTTTGTCTCACAAGGGATTGGATTGCGTGTTGATGTAGTAGGGCAAAGTGGTTACATACAGGTTGAGGCAGTTGAAGACGCACGAGAAAAACTATCCTACCCACAACTTGGAGCTAGTAGTGGTGGTTTTCTCTTTAAAGACCTGTAGACATTACTTGTATGAAGAGGGCTTTGAGGTGTTCTCGGATTATAAGCGTTTAAAGTATCTTTTTCGTAGAATGATCTGAATTTGCGTCAGAGGAAGTGGTGGAGTTTCTGGGTGACTATGGTTTTGATCTGCAGTATCATTCGGACAAAACCAACGCAATGGCCAATGCCCTCAATCGAAAATCCTTGAGCTCTTTAGCACATGTTGCCATTAGAGAGTAGAGTATGCTCAGAGAGGTCGGTGAGTATGACTTACATCTCGATGAGTCTAGCAACTATGCTACCTTGTTCACGATGGTTTCTTAGCCAACCCCTGTCCATCACGTTGTGGAGGCTTAATAGCAGGATGCGGAGAGTGTGATCTTTCAAGAGCGAGTTTCGAGTGGCAAAGATGCCAAGGAGTAAACTATTCACTCTGATCAAAGTTTGAGATTTGTAGGAAGGATCTTCGTTCCGGAGTCATATCGTGATGGCGTGCTCTATAAGTTTCATCATTCTAGTCTTGCAGTGCATCTAGGCGGCACCAAAATGTACCATGATTTACGTAGGCAGTTTTAGTAGAAGGGGACGAAGAAGGACATTACACTTTTTGTTTCACGATGCCTTACTTGCTAGCAAGTAAAGGCCGAGCACCAAAAACCAGCAGGGTTATTACAGCCATTGCCAGTGTCAGAGTGAAAGTATGAGAATATCACTATGAATTTTGTTTCACGATTTCTGAGGTCGCCAAAGGGGCATGACGTCGTTTGGGTAGTGGTTGAAAAGTTGATCAAGTCCGTGCACTATCTCCCTATTTGCATGAAGAATTTAGTGAATAAGCTTAGCAGGTTGTACGTGAGCGAGATAGTCAGACTCTATGAAATGCTTGTTTCTATTATCTCAGACCGAGACCCCTGTTTTACTTCATGCTTTTGGCAGAGTTTACAGTCAACCATGAGGATGAGCCTCCTTCTTAGTATTGCCTTCCATCCTTAGACAGATGATTAATCGGAGCACACAATTCAGATACTTGAGGACATGTTGTTGGCATGCATTCTGGGCTTTCGTGGATCATAGGAGAATCATTTTCTGTTGGTGGAATTCACTTACAATAATAGTTATCAGCCGAGCATAGAGATGGTACCTTATGAGGCGTTATATGGTAAACCTTGTAGGTCACCAGTTTATTGGACAGACATTGGGGAGACGGATGTATTGAGCCTGAGCTTGTTCGTGAGACCACAGAGAAAATCATTGCGATTCGTAAGTGTTTAGTGACTGCTCAAAATTATCAAAAAAGTTATGCAGCTAAGAGGAGGAGACCGTTGGCATTTTGAGGTAAGGGACCATGTGTTCTTGAAGGTCTCGCTATGGAAGGCATTGATGAGGTTTAGAAAGAGTGGAAAGTTATCACCATGCTTTATCAGGCCGTTCGAGATCCTTGAGAGGATAAGAGAGGCGGCCTATCGCCTTGCCTTGCCTTGCCACCACAGTTAGCATCCATACACAATGTATTTCATGTATCCATGTTGCTAAAAAATGAACCAGAACCTTCACATGCTTTAGATTAGACCGAGCTGAGAGTTGAGGACAACATCATTTATGAGGAGAGACTAGTGAGAATCCTAGACACCAAAGAGCAAGTCTTACGATGGAGAACCATTGCTTATACAAAAGTTTTGCGGATTCATCATGGTGTTGAAGAAGCTACATGGGAGTGGGGGTCAAAAGTTTGCTTGAAGTACCCCGAGTTGTTTACTTCTTGATGTATGTTGAATTTCAAGGATGAAATTCTTTAAGGGGAAAGTTGTAGAGAGCCAGTCCCTTTTTATTTTGATAAATTAATTAAAATTTGTTATGAAACTTTCAATGGAAAATGAAAAAGGGTTTAATTGCATGAGATAATTGAGATTTAATCATGATAATGCTCAATGATGATAATTGTATGTTTGGTAATGCATGAGAACAATTATGGTGAGTTGTTCGGTTGATTTTTGAGGTGTTTGCATTAATATTTGAACCCTATATAATTTCTTTTCCTCGAGTTGGCAATAGCAAGGACCATTCAAGCGGTAGTGGGGTTTTCTCAAGCGGTGTGTCGGCAAAGGCAATTTTAAGTCTCGAATTGAGCCTTCTTTCATTCATTTCATTCACTCCCCTCTCTTTCTCTAAACTCGAATCCTAACCTAAGAAATACCATTAGAGCTCATTTGAGCTTCTCTTAACCCCCATTGGTAGATCTCTCTTGCTCTCATCTCGGTTATACATCGTTGGGAGATCAAAATGCGTGTTGGAAGCTCCCTCCTTACCGAACGATTGGTGGTTGCATCATTGGAGCTTGCTAGAGCTTTATCCCATGTGATTTGATCTTCCAAGAGATAGGATCTAAGACTAATCT
The DNA here is from genome assembly GCA_032270985.1 of Heliamphora pulchella. Taxonomy (NCBI): domain Eukaryota; kingdom Viridiplantae; phylum Streptophyta; class Magnoliopsida; order Ericales; family Sarraceniaceae; genus Heliamphora; species Heliamphora pulchella. The sequence continues at coordinate 23,411 of JAULJZ010159290.1, forward strand.
TGATCATTTGATGCATATGAATTGTATATTTATTGTATTTATATAAAAGCATGAAAAAGTATGTTTTTGAAACCCTAGGTTGGGGTTTGATGTTGAAGTATGATGAATCTTGAGTTTGAGTAGAAGTTATATTAAATCTATCATATTATTGTTGTTGTAGACACATTAATTTGTGAAATGAAGAGTTAAGGTTTTGATTATGCTAAACTTTTACAAATTTGGGACTTTTAGGGTTGGTTAACTCAAATGATAAAATTGATTTGATTTTTGATAAATTGGAAATTGTGTTAACCTATTCATGTTTAAATCATATGAATTCTTAAAGGAATATAAAAACTATGAGATGCTTGATTGGGGGCTTTGAACTAATTTAACTTAAATGTGAGAAACATGAAAAAAATTGTTATTGTTGATGATATTTAATCCTAATTGTGTTTGGTTTGATGAGTGGAGTTAACTTGACGGTTGGACTCGTATTGGTTTTAATGTGAATAATCTAATTCATGTACCGTATGAATTGATTGGATAATTAAGATTGAGTTCGAGTAGCTCCTTGGTAAAAGACTAAAAACTTGCGCATATTGGATAGTCCCTTCCATCGAGCTAACCCCCATAAAAGAGTGCTTTGGGCGGTCCACCCATCGATGTTTTCGAGAAAAATCGAAAACGTGTGCTTTCTGTGTTGGGTTACAGAATAGGTATTTATTGATTGGGTCTCGTGTGGTCCGGTTGAGATAACGACGCTTGTGTCTACAGGCGCCGTCTAAGTTTGGTACTTAATTAAATCAAAAATTGAGTTGGGTTTGCAAAATCTTGGTTAAACAGTTGGGAATGATTGAAAGTATGTGAATCTTGAACTTGTGATAATGTTGGATGTAATTAAAAATGTGAATTCCTTGAATTGGTTGGAAACGTTTAAAGAATTGAGGAAATAGAAGTTTTCGACATGGTGTTGGTGATTAAAAAAACTGATTATGTAGATTGAAGTTTCTAAAAACGAAGGTTGATTTTCGAACAAAATTATTGTGCATTCACATGATCATCCTCACATATCACGCATTTGTTCATTTTTAGTCTATTTTATATGAGCCTCAGGTCATGTTATATAAAAGATTTCAAGTGATAATGAAAAACAAACCACCGAGTAAGGTGGAACGTAATAGGAACCCGATTGGGTCTTCTGGATGGAATTATATGTTCTTCGAAAAAAATCTTTTGAGAATTGTATTGTTCTAATTATAATTCTTTGCTACATTGAAGAATGTATTTGGGGTTGGTGGAACCAGTTATGTAAGGCAACAAGGCGATGTAACCATGAATTGTATACATGTGAGGACATTGGGCATGTATTTTGGTTTATTCCTTGGTTTTGTATGAAATTCCATGAATTGAACTATTGTATTTCAAGTTTTTGATAAGTTTAGAGGTTTTTTCAATACTAAAAGGATGTTTTTACTTTAGGGTTTTACCTATTACAAGCTATATTCAATGTATGAGAGAACCTACCATTTTCCCAACATTTTTTTTTCATCTTTTTGTCTTAGAGGCTTTTAGCCAGTTCACTGCTTGAGCGGTATTGGGTCCGCTCGAGCAGACCTTGCTAGTTTGTTTTCTTCGAAAAATTTGTTTAAAAAGGGATTTTGTTTGGTTTCTTTGAGGCATTCTTTTAAGTTTAAATCGATCTATTTGGAGGTTTGTTTTACAAGTAAAATGCTCTCATTCACTTTATTTTTTTATAAGAAATTTGAATATTTTGGCTTTAATTTTAATAAAAAGTAGTTTCCTTACGATATATATCGTTGGGTTTTATTGTTACGTTTTCGGAGCGTAACATGCATCCTCAAAATTGGTTGTGTCCCATCTAATCATGAGCTTAGGAATGGTTTTCCCGTTAAAAACAGTAGTGGAGTATTTATATCCTTCAATAACAGAAAGCCAACCTCGTTCATTAATAAATTTTTAAAAAGATATAATGTGTACTTTTCAAAAAGAATAGTTTGATCCATCATGAAGGAGTAGTCTACCAGTCGAGGTATATTCTCTAACAAAATATATTTTTGCAAATAAATCAAAGATCACACTTACAAAAAAATTTAGAAATTTTTTTAAATAACCCGCTCTGATACCAATTGAAAAATTCATTTTAATTACTGATTTGCATTAATTAATTTTTCTAAAGAAGCCAAACATTGCAAATAAATAAAACTAAGCAATCACACAAATAAGAAATAAAACAACCACAACCACAACCACACACATGACATGACAAACTTTTACGTAGAAAATTCTAAACCGGGTAAAAATTACGGAACCAATTTAGGTCCAGAAATAATCAAACACTATAACAAATGTCGTTAGTTAAAAGAAATCTTACAGACCACTGTTGAATCCACAATCTATGCTGTAAGCCTATTCTTGTCGAATCTACGTACACCAACTCCATACTTGACTGCCGCTGAAATCTACCACTGAATTTTAGATGTTGACGAAATATACTACCAAACTTAAAACCTTTGACAATCCACTTAAGAGACTCCACAAACTCAAATGGAATGCTAAAGATTTGATTAGTTGATGATCTTTGTTGAAAACTCTTGAATCAATTGTCGTCAAGTGAGTTGAATATCAATAAACTCCTTAGAGTTTACTAAACTTAAGCTCTTGGCAGCTCGAAGTTGTTATGATCAAAAAAGCTTCCCACTTAAACTCTAGAAGACTCTTTCTATATGCCTCCAACAAAATAGCAAACCATAGCAATATATTTTAAAACTGACTCACTGTGAAACGCTTGAGCGGTGAAGCTTGCTTCTCGGTATTTTCATCTTGTTTCAACTTCTATGCAGAGATAGTGCTATCTGGGTGTAAAAATTGAGAACAACTCATGACTGTTTGATGGACCGCTTAAGCAGTCTGTCGAGCGGTGGTGGGAGTGCTGTAGTTTTTTGATGTTTTCAGTTCCGTTTTCTTGGTAAGTTGCAATATACAAACCATAACTCCAAAAGATCATGTGCCAAATATCAAAGAATAAAATGTAAACAATTTTTCACAGATTTACCAAACAGAACAAAATTAAACCAGAGGCCTAATTTCCTAACAATTATCTTAATTATTTTAAAATATTTTGATATTTTATTAAATTTAATTTCTCCTTCATCACATTTACAATTTTTAATTTCTAAATCTCCTTTTTCTCACATATATATTTACTTTTTAGATGAAAAATTGTTTTTTTGATATATTTTTTCTTTATATATTATGAGTAAAATTCAATCTTTTTCATTAGTCTGTTCTTGAGAGTTTTCTATAATAAATTATTCTCCTCTTAAATATCCTATACTTATTTCATTTGTCAACGTAAAATTTGTTTCTTCATTTATTTTGCTACATATTCATCTTTAATTTTTATTTCTGCTTCACTTAATTCCATTATTCCTTTATTATTAAATAGTGCTAGTTCTAATACTTCTTCTTCTGCTGCAATTATTTTATTATTTTGGGATAATTACACTTATTTCCTCTAAAATTTAAACTTATTAGAAGGACCTCTCCTGTGGTTTCTGAAATTACACTAATCTCCCATGAAATTTAATTTTAACATCAATTGCACTCCAACTGTTAAAATTTTCGTTGAAATTTAACTAAAACTGCTCCTCCCACCCCAAAACCCACATTCCCCCCCCCCCCCCCCCCAAAAAAAAACTATCATTCCCACCCCAAAATCACCCTTCAAACTATATTTTTTCCCCCAAAATCACACTTTCCACCCCAAAACCACTATTCCCAAAATCACCTTTCCGTTGAAATGGAGTGAGAATGGTGGTTTTGAGGGGAGGGGAGAAGGTGGTTTGAAGAGTGATTTTGGGGCAAAAATGGTGGTTTTGGGGTGAGAATGAAAGTTTTCGTTAAATTTCAACGAAAATTTTAACA
>JAULJZ010159309.1:0-27328 GCA_032270985.1 Heliamphora pulchella
CTATTATGGTTTGGATATGACACCATTAGCGGCACTAGAATCACCGTCGACTACCAAACATGTAAAGGGCACCCTCGAAAACCCCTCATACGTAAGTTGTTGCGCACTGTTTGTGTTATCAGAGTAGGATGCCCAATTAGACTGTTCAACATATCCACTTTAGCCGCACCCTGACCAATTTGTTCGGTTAGAAAATACTTGTCATGGGCAATATCATAAAGACAAGTAGACAACAAGTATGTTTAATGAAAAATAGCCAAACCCCGTTCAGAATAGCAATACTCTGTTTTTGCACTTCTTGGTCTTGGATAACAATTGAATAAAAAACTGGGTGATGATCCAACTCAGCAAAGGGGAAAGTACATCCATCTAGTTGATTTGGTATTGAGTTTAACATAGTTTCTTTACAAAAACATGCATTATTTAAGAAGGGTAACTATTTATTTCCTATGAATAGCAGCTTAACAGTGATGATCCCAATGGGAGAGCTTCTCTCTCTAGAGAAAGCTCTCCCCAAGACTCTCTCATGGCGATATGTTACAGACTAAGGTTGCAAAATGGCTCAGTGGCTTTGGATCACACCCATGGCAATGATGGGGTGAATCTAAGGTACTGGTGATTCTTAGTCTATAGACCAGGTCTGATAAAGACTAGATCTGGTGATTTTGTATCATGTTATAGCAATTTTCGGTATGTTATTTTGTTTCCATTGATTAATCGCTATACTTGGGACTGCCATTATAGTTGCTCATCCATGGGTATATTATAGGAAGCTACATCTTTGTGTATGTATTTGCTATCTTATGGTATTTGTCAGTGTTTTGTGTGCTATTTGGAGATCTTTTTGATTAATGGTCTAATCTGGATTCTCTGGGTTCGATTTTTGTATTCTCGGAAAGCTCTAAAAATCTCCTATGGCTACGCTTTATGCTCAAGATCCAATCTCTATGTGGATCTTGGTATCCACTTTTTGCCATGGTGTTAAGAGTTGGTTTAAGCTACCGATTGGCTCGGCTTGTTCTCTCTATGCTTTTTGTTATGGGTTTCGTCTCTGTGAGCACCTCTATGGTGATTTGGAACTCCAGTGTCTAGGATTGTCATATGCGCATAAAGCTTCCATGTTCAGCTATGATGATGTGCCAAAGGGATTGGTTCTGTTGCGTTGTCAAGCTGCGTGGGTTGCCTAGTGTTCTTGTTCTGGTTTTTTTCGATTGTTCAAAGAAGATCTTGGACTAAGGAAGATGAAGTAGGACACTCAGGTTTACTTTTAAATAAAGATAGCCGCAAAGATGTTGATTTAGTGAAGAAGATGGGCAGCAATATATTGTTGAAACTGGGTCCAAATCTATAGACTGCTACGCTGTGGATTATCCGCGTGTTCTTGAGCTGCAGTTAGCTTGGTGGGATATGGTGCCTCAAAGTTTCAGCTATGACAAATGATTTGTGAAGAAGATAAAGTGTGCCTCACGCTTGTTGTTGTGCGTGGTTCGAAGGAAAAGTGCTATAGGTGCGCCAACGGCGCGCAGGTGTGCTGTAGGCCTAGTGTTGTGCAGTGTGTATCTGCTATGTAAAATTGCCTTTTGTGGAGCTGAAAAGGTGGGCCCTTGTGGGCGTACTTCTATTGGCTGTGCAAGCTGCAGGTTTGAATTTGCAGAGGTGCATGTGGGTCCTGTGGGCTGAAATGTGGGACCCTCCAGTTTTTCCTTGGGCTGGTGAAGTTTCTTTGTGGCGGGACCCACTTTGGTTTCAATATTATGATCATGGGGCCCACGTTGTTTCTGCTGGGTCTTGCGTTGGAGGGTTTTTTTTTATTATTCGCTGGTTTACGCAAGCCATTGGTATTGGGAATGAGTTTTTTCCAACCACCGTGGGCGGTATGTGGGACCCGCAGCTTGCTTATGCATGTAACATGGGTAGCCTGTTTTGCAAAACTGTGGTTTTAGACTAAATATTGCTATTAATGGGTGATCCCCACGTGGGCTAGTAATAGTGGGCCAAAGGTGGGTATAGCTTGGTGGTTGTTACTGGATTTTGTTTTGATCTTCATTTGTCCTCATCAGATCTTTATATTGTTTGGGAAGTGTTTGATTTCTCACTTGCTAGGTTGCGAAGATGGATTCGATGGTTTTTCGAGTGAAGATTCTCCTGTGTAGAGAACTAGTTTTTTTTGACTTCTTTAGCTTCTGGGATTTTGGTGCTTTCTGTTCAATTTTGGGAATCGATGTTGATTTTTGAGGAGTTTTGGGTGTCGGCTATTTATCTGGCCATGGATAATGATGTACTCTTGGTTGGACCTCCTCCTGTCTCTTGCCGTATATCTTGTTCTTTTATTCTTGTCTGAATTTGGAACCTATTACCCTTCGAGGAGCCAATCATCAACATGAATTAGGAGTTTTAGTAGTCTAGTTTGTTGATGAGTTTTGGTCCTTTTTTGTCTTTTGGTGTTCTTGTCCTTTCCATGCGGGTTGTGCATGAAATTTGTTTTATTAGGAGTTCCCCTGCTGTCCAGCGAAAGTTTGGTGTGGTTGTTATTGTGTGATTAGATTTTTCATGTATCTTAAGTTGTTTTGTTGTAAATGGTAGATGATGTAATTACATGGGGTATGCCCCTTGTAAACTTGTAACCTTTTTTTATGTCACAATTAATTACCCAAAAAAAATAGTGCTTATGCTCTCAATTTTGAAATACTTATTAATTTGCGAATATTTAATATTCGTTATTTTGATTTATTAGAGGGTGCAATCTTATATTGGTCTATATTTTCGGTGAGTTGGATAGCGTTATTATTTATATAGTGAATATTAATTATTGACGGAATTCACGTCCCAAAATATCGGGATTAACGATACCCTCTTAAAAAAGCTTATAAGTTTTGACCGGGCTAAACCCTACATTGGATTTGATTATCCAGCAGTCAAATAAATTAAGCAGAAGGGCTTAATAAATATGAAGATGCCGATTAAATTAAATTATCAATAATTAAATTTAATTGGCGGGTAACGAGAATCTTAATGTGGGAAGGAATGTTAAGCATTTAATAATAAGAGCTCAATTCAAGATGATCTTGAGATTATAGGTCAGAGTGCAATTATAGTTTTTTAGTGGTGTGAACTATAATTCAGTATTTTATAGAAATTGCAGAAATCGCTGCTAATTTTTCATAATTACAGATACTACTACGAGTTTGATTAATTGCGGAATCTACTGATGGGTGTCTGTGTTTCACTGGAAGTCTTACTCATAATTACTCCGCATGTCCCTATTGTAGCCCTATAAATATGCGGGTAGGCTAAATCAGTTTCATAACTTGTCTTTCAAGACTAAAGCTGTTCAGGTTCTGCAAGTACAAGTTCTTAATAGATTGTAGCCCACACTATATTTAAGAATCGCGTAAGGAAATACAGTAGAAGATCTGACGGGAGCTTCAACTCGAAATAAAAAACGTAGTTGAAGATTTGACCAGTAAAAGGTATTCTTCTAAATTAAATTTGGTTGCACGGGTTTTATTTTTGATTGTTCAACATCAAAAGTTTTATCTAGCGCCTGTTTTGACGTTTGTCCGTCCAGTTAATTTTTTTCAAAAATTATTTGCAAAAACAATGATCTTAGCAGTTTTGCCTTCTTCTTATTTGTGAGCTAAAAGGATAAAAAGTGACTTTTTATGCACAAATCCCAAGGTGGCCGATCATTTAAGGGTATTTTTGTCATTTTAATTATTATTTTATCTTTTGTTACTTAATTGTATCTAAATATCTGATTTTGGGTGATAATGTGCCAAAATTTTAGTTTTTAAGACTTTTTGCTTGATTTTTAGCCTTATTTTTTGTGCTATTTACTTAATTTAGGATGTCACGAGACTTCTCTTAGTATTAGGGTTTCACTTCTGAGTATTTGATTTTTTTAGGGTTTTTAGGTCAAAATAGGATTTTCGGTTTAATTAGGGTTTTTGATCTTTCAGTGGTCTAAGATCTTGTTGTCTAACCGTCGCTAATATTAGAGTTTGAGCCGGGTCGTTACAGATGACCTTATGCGTTTTCATTCATTTTTGTGCCAAAAACCATACACACAAAAAAAGCATTCATTTTTATGTACCGCGACAACAACATGCGTCAGGCATTATGCGTTTTCATTCATTTTCTTGTAAACAAGCAAACACAATCCAAAAACTCTTCATTTTTGTGCACCGCTATAAATGTATAACTTTTTTTCGTTAATTTTCATGCATCGCAGTTTTCCTTCATTTTCGTGCCAAAAAAATAATAATACTCCAAAAACCCTTCATTTTGGTGCACCACGATAACTTTACAAGTTTTCGTTCATTTTCATGCAAAGAAGTAAATACACTTCAAAAACTAGTCATTTTCATGCACTGAGGTGATACTATGTGTTTTCCTTCATTTTTGTGCCAAAAAACAATAGCACTCCAAAAAAACTTCATTTTAGTGCACCACGATATCTTTATAAGTTCTCGTTCACTTTCGTGCGAAGAACCAAATACACCCCAAAAATCGATCATTTTTGTGCACCACAGTGATACTGTGTTTTCCTTCATTTTCGTGCGAAAAAACAATAACACTCCAAAATTCTTTCATTTTGGTGCATCGCAATGACATTTTTGTGTTTTCATTCAATTTTGTGCAAAATTGTTGGTACACTCCAAAAAGCGTTCATTTTCATGCGCCGCGATAAAATTATGAGACTTCTTATTTTCATGCACCACGATTACAATACGCGTCTTTGTTCATTTTCGTGCCCTACGATGTTACTATGTGTTTTCCTTCATTTTATTGTGAAAAAGCAATCACACTCTAAAATCATTCGTATTCGCGCATCGTGACAGCATTATCGTCATTGTTTATTTTCGTGCACTACGATGATATTATGCATTTTCATTTATTTTCGTGCCAAAAAAGCAATCATACTCAAGAAATCGTTCACTTTCATGCACTGCAATGATATTACGCATTTTCATTCATTTCCGTGTGAAAAACCAAACACACACCAAAAAGCGTTCATTTTTGTGCGTCGCGACAACATTATGCGTCTTCCTTCATTTTTGTGCCCCACGACAACATTATGCATTTTCATTCATTTTCGTGCAAAAAATCAAATACACTCCAAAAACGGTTCATTTCTGTGCACCGCAATGACATTATGCGCCTTCATTCTATTTCGTGCACCATGATGACTTTATGCGTTGTCCTTCATTTTCTTGTGAAAAAGAAAACACACTCAAAAATGTTTCATTTTCGTCCACCGCGATAACTTAATAAGTTTTTGTTCATTTTCGTGCGAAGATACAAATGCACTCCAAAAATTGTTCATTTTCGTGCACCGCAATAACATTATGCATCTTCGTTCAATCTCTTACACCGCGATGATACTGTGTTTTCCTTCACTTTTGAGCTAAAAAGCAATAACACTCAAAAAATGTTCATTTTGGTGCACCGCAATGACATTTTGCAATTTCGTTCATTTTTGTGCGAAAAACCAAACACACTCAAGAAATAGTTCATTTTCATGCACCGCAATGACATTTTGGGTTTGCATTCATTTTTGTATAAAATAGTGGACACACTCTAGAAAGCATTCATTTTCATGCACCGCGATAATATTGTGCGACTTTCATCATTTTCATGCACCGCAATGACATTACGCGCTTTCATTTATTTTTGTCCAAATAAGCATTTTGCGTTTTCGTTCATTTTAGTAGAAAATAACATACACTCCAAAAAGCGTTCCTTTTCATGCACGTCAATTAAATCAGGCGACTTCCTTCATTTTCATGCACCACGATGACATGCGTTCATTTTCGTGCACTGCAATGACATGCATTTTCGTTCACTTTCGTGCACCGCGATGATACTATATGGTTTCCTTCATTTTCGTGCAAAAAAGAAATCACCCTCCAAAATCAATCATTTTCGTGCATCGTGACGGCATTATGTGTCTTTGTTTATTTTCGTGCACCGCGATGATACAATGCATTTTTGCTAATTTTTGTGTGAAAAAAGCAATCACACTCCAAAAATAGTTCGCTTTCATTCACTGCGATGACATTATGCATTTTCATTCATTTTCACGCCAAAAACCAAACACACACAAAAAAGTGATTATTTTGGTGCACTATGACTACAATATGTGTCTGATGTTATGCGTTTTCATTCATTTTCTTGTGAACAAGTAAAACACAATCCAAAAACTCTTCATTGTCGTGCACCGCGATAAATTTAGAACTTTTTTTTTTGTTCATTTTCGTGCAAAAAAAAATAACACTCCAAAAGCTCTTCATTTTGGTGAACCACGATATCTTTATAAGTTTTCGTTCATTTTCGTGCAAAGAAGCAAATGCACTCCAAAAACTATTCATTTTCGTGCGCCACAATAACATTATGCATCTTCGTTCATTCTCTTGCACTGTGATTATACGTGTTTTCCTTCACTTTTGTGCTTAAAAGCAATAACACTAAAAAAACCATTCAGTTTGGTGCACCACAATGACATTTTGTAGTTTCGCTCATTTTCGTGCAAAAAACCAGATGCACTCAAGAAATAGTTAATTTTGGTGCACCGTGATGACATTTTGTGTTTTCATTCATTTTCGTATAAAATAGTATACACACTACAGAAAGCATTCACTTTCATGCACCGCGATAAAATTATGCGACTTCTTTCATTTTCATGCACCGCGATGACATTTATGCACTTCTGTTCATTTTCGTCCAAAAAAGTGTTTTTCATTTTCGTTCAATTTCGTAGGAAATAACAACACACTCCAAGAAGCGTTCGTTTTCTTGCACCACGATAAAATTATGCGACTTCTTTCATTTTCATGCACCACGATGACGTGCATTTTCGTTCATTTTAAATCAAATAAGCAAATACACTCTAAAATGTGTTCTTATTCGTGCACTGCAATGACGTTATGCATCTTCGTACACTTTCATACACCACGATGATACTATATGCTTTTCTTCATTTTCGTGCGAAAAAGAAATCACACTCCAAAATCAATCATTTTTGTGTATCGTGATGGCATTATGTCTTTGTTTATTTTCATGCACCGCGATGATACTATGCATTTTAGTTAATTTTTGTGCAAAAAAGCAATCACACTCCAAAAATAGTTTGCTTTCATGCACTGTGATGACCTTATGAGTTTTCATCCATTTTCGTGCCAAAAACCAGACACAAAAAAGCGTTCATTTTTGTGCCAAAAGACAATAACACTCCAAAATCTCTTCATTTTGGTGCACCACGATATCTTTATAAGTTTTCGTTCATTTTCGTGCGAAGAAGCAAATACAATCCAAAAATTGATCATTTTCGTGCACCGCGGTGATACTGTGTTTTCCTTCATTTTCGTGCGAAAAAACAACAAAACTCCAAAATTCGTTCATTTTGGTGCATCCAATGACATTTTGCATTTTCATTCAGTTTCGTGCGAAATTGCTGAGACACTCCAAAATATGCTCATTTTCATGCACCGCGATAAAATTATGCGACTTCTTCATTTTCATGCACCACGAGGACAATACGCGTCTTTGTTCATTTTCGTGCACCGCTATGATACTGTGTTTTCCTTAATTTTCGTGTGAAAAAGAAATCACACTCTAAAATCATTCGTTTTCGTGCATCATAACTGCCAGACCCTGTTCTATTTATTTTTGAGTTATATATATATTCGACGTGTTCATTCGTATTTATATATGTTTTAATGCATGCTTGAGTTTAAATATGCTTGCGGGGTTGATTCCCAGGGTTGTTGGGAGTTATGGTTTGAATTTTAAAAATTTTAAAAAAAATATTTTGGAAGCCTATAAATATCTGGAGGTAGATATTTTAAAAAAAATATTTTCAAAACATACTCCCTAAGTTTTTTCTTTTTTTTTTCTCTACCTTCTCTCTAACTTCTCGGAGCCTGGGGCTTGGTTTTTGACGATCCAACAATCGATCCTTATTGTTGGCATCGTGGTTTACGCATCCATCCGGACGAAATTTCGTTTCGGCGAAGCTCAGCTTTTCATGTGGATCAAGATTTTGAGTTTTTAACTCACCGAGGTAGGATCCTAGACTGTTAAGTTGTTAAAGGGTGTTACGTGTAATCTTATGCATACCTACCGCTTAAAAATGCATGAAAAGTGATTTATGTTTAAATCGAATTTTTGGTTTAAAAATTATTTTTCATCATTTTGGTGGATGGATGTGTGTTTCAAGAGTTTTCTTTCGAAGTTTTGGCGTAGGGTTTGAGCCTGCGAGTGTCTGAGGGTGTTATATGGATGTTTGGAGGCTTGATTTGAGGATTGGAGGGCAAGATAGTAGCTTAAAAATCATTTTTCTGGGTTGCCCAGTCGATTAGATCATGGTCGTCAGTCGACTAGATCTTGATTTGGGCTTCCCAATCGATTGGACCAGGAGGGTCAGTCGGCTAGATTCCTTTTGTTTTGTGCCCAGTTGACTGGATTTCTTCTGTTGTGTTTTTCTCATTTTTAGTGTGTTTTCAGTCGACTAAAAGTCTGGGCTGTGGTTTGGATGGTTTGGTGATCCTTTGGGGTGAATGGTTGGGTTCCTTTCCGGAAAAAGGTTCGGCTTTTGCGAAAAATGTGTTTTATTGAAGGTATGGAGCTAGCCTGTGAGGTTGAGTCTCAACTTCTAAAACGTTTTGATGAAAATATGTTCTTACATGTTTTGTTTGATCTCCACTGTTGATAGATTGGATCTCGTTTCATGCATGTGTTGTATAAATTATTTTGTAGGTGGTTTTTTTAAATATTTTTTATAGATGTATCGTGACAGTAGGTTTGTTGAGTTGGGCTTACATTGCTCCTCGGTAGAAGTCCAAAAACGTGCGTAGTGTAGGTGCTTTGTACCTTCGTATTAATCCCCGTAAATTAAGCCGAATGCCTCTGTGAATGGCAATGCGTGGGTGCTTTGGATCCTCGAGTTTTGGGCCCGTAAATTAAGCAGTAGGTGCTTTAGACCTTCGGGTTGATCCCGTAAATTAAGCTGGTTGCCTCCGTTAATGGCGTCGTTGTCGTAATTCTGTATAGAACTTATCATTACTGAGTGTGACGTTGGGATTTAGGGGTTATTTTGAAAAATATTCAAAAATAAGAAATTCAAAGAATGTTTAGAAAAATTTTTTAATACCTTGAAAACTAAATTTTGAAAATCCCTTTTTGTTGAAAATAGAGTCGCCACTTAGTTTTTGAAAAAAACTAAAAAAAATAAAAAATGGCTACTGATCTTAAAAGCGTTTAACCAGAGAAAGAGGGTTCGGTGGCTAAGGTACGAATCGGAGAAGGTGTCAGGTACCCCGTTTGCCCAACCGTAAGATCGGCCTCTACTAATCATCATTGGTTCTTTAATATGATTTCTCAAATGAATGCAAATAGAGAAAATACATAAAATATATACATAAACTCCAAAACAAATAAGTGTCAAACGAAAAATCTTAAATCCTATGGCATGCAATTTCTATATAAAAGATACATGAAATATACCCACATGCAATATTGTTTAAGCAATCTAAACTAACATGATTTGGTTAAAAGAATAAAAATGCTAAAGTTGCTAAAATTACCTAAACATGAATTTGTTACAAAAAATAAGCTAAACTATTTTGAGCATAATACTAAGCTAACATGCATATTCTTAAACTATCAAAAGTATAACCAAAATAAAAGCATGTGAAATTCCTATATTAAAGGGAAAATTTACTAACAAAGAAATTAAACTTAAAGAATTAGAAATAAAGAAAATGAAGAAAAAATTTGTAAAAGAGAATTGTGCTAAAATGATGAGGCTAGAAAAAATGTTATTAAACTATTGAAAAGGAAAAACCCAACTATTTACATTTTATGTTGTAAAAGAGACAAAAGAAGGTAAAAGAAAAAGAAAACAAAAGAGAAGAAAATTACTATAATAAGAGAAAATTAAATTTAAAGATTTTTATGATTTTTTGGATTTAACAAAAGAAAAGAAAAATAAAATAGGCACCATAAAAAGAAAAATAAAATCAAAGGAAAGAAATGAAGCTTTATAGGAAAATTAATACTAAGATTTAAAAGAAATAAATATTAAATGAAATTTTACAAGGAAATTAAAACTAATAGTAAGAGAAAATAGAGTACTTACTACATTACAAGGAGAACAAAGCAACAATAAAAGAAAATAAAATAAAATACTAGAAAAGAAAATTACACTACTATTAAAAGAAAAGAAAAAGAAAAGAGAAATAAAACTATTAAAAGAGTACTAAACTTAATAAGAAAAGAAAATAAAAATGGTACATTTAAAGGAAATTAAAACTAGTATTGCAAGAAAAGAAAAGAAACTTTAATTACTAAAAAAAAGAACGTTAAACTAATACTTAAAAGAAATAGACATTAAATTAACATTACTAGAAAAGAAAAGAAAATGAAATAGAGTGCGTAGTAAAATAAAATTAGACTAATTAAAAGAAAAAAAATGAAAATAAATACTAGAACATTAAGGAAAAAGAAAAAAAAAGAAATGAAATATTAGCATTAAATGAGTGTAATATTGACAATTACAACAATTTTCATGTAAGTGCTTGCATTATAACAATATTGACATTGTTAATCATATTGCTAAATTATATTAGCACTAATTAATGAATAAAAATAAAAAAAAAGACAATGTGCTTAGTGTGGATATGTGAACTAAGCAATTAATTAAGAATACTAAAATAAATGAAGCGAATTAAGTAAGAAACAAGATTAATTATACGAATAAAAGAAATACGCGAATTGAAATTGAATTTTAATCTGATCGCTCCAAGAGAGAGAGAATGGAGTTAGAAACATCGGGGATCCAAACGAAGTACTTAAATTGCCGGGAAATCCTCAAGTCGAGAATGTGCTTCAATGATCCAATCCTCAGGTAGGGATCCAAGACTTCAACGTCGGTCGGAGGTTCGGCAGGGTTTCAGCGTTGGAGCTCGGGATTGCTCGATATATCGACAGAGTCTCTCTCACTCCAGATTTTTTTGAAAACGTACGCTGGGGTACGGTATTTATAGAATTTTTCAACCAATGAGATGTTGCCATATTTTGGGACACGTCAGGCTATTTGGAGTTGGCGGTCGCCACAATGCAAGTTGGCGGTCGCCATGTTTTTGGAAGTTTCCACAATGTTCTATGACGGTTGCCATGATGAGAGTTGGTGGTTGCCATGATGAAAGGTGGAGGTTGCCATTTTTGGCTAGGGTTTCTACCAAGTTCTATGGCGGTCACCACAATACAAGTTGGCGGTCGCCTTACTTAGGCAACAAGTTTCGATGGTTCGTCAAAATTTTATTGGTTTGAAGGTTTCGAGTTCGAATACCGAGCTTGGATCACTTCCCGATGATCGAACTGAGGCACTATTCCACCTGTTTTCATAATTGGATTCTAAGATTATGCGAGGTCAAATTGGAGTGTCTACAGTTGCCCCTCTTTGATATAACTTGCGTTGCAACACGTGGAGTAAGTTATATAAAAGATCTAGAAACAACATCCATTTGACCAATCCGTCAATCTTAGGCCACAAACATACAAGCATGCATATGATGTTGGTTGTACTCGAATTTTCATCGAGCTGCCTACGTACCCCTTTTGCTAGGGATCAGACCAGAACATAGTTCATGGGGCAAATATGATGCATGACAAGTATAATGCAATGCGAGTCAGTTTAGGGTTATGAGGAGGACCAACGGGTCAGTTTAGGGTCATGAGGAGGACCGATGAGTTAGTTTAAGGTCATGAGAAGGACCGAGGAGTCAGTTTAAGGTTATGAGGAGGACCGACGAGTAAGTTTTGGGTCATGAGGAGGACCGACGAGTCAATTTAAGGTCATGAGGAGGACCAACGAGTCGAACATCGAATTAGTTAGGATCTAAGAATACGGGACTTAGAATTAGGTTTATCATAAACGAGACTGAAATGATCAAAAGCCAAGTTATGGCTGAAAATTTAAGAGATTGCGGATTAATAGGTCGAATTAAAAACCTAAAAGTCCAGAACGAGGTTCGAGAGACAAAAACAATTGAAAGCCAAGTTACAACTTAAAATTTTATCCGGAGAAAATACCAAATCAATCAATATAAGGGTTTAAAACACATTTTTTTTTTTGAAATTATTTTCAAAACACACAAAATTTTCTTAAAGTATTTAAGAAACTTTTGAAATTTATAAAATTACTTTTGATAAGTTTATTAGAAACAAACATACTCATAAATATTCTTTTAAAGGATAATAATCAAAATTTTATTTTTCTAAAAGTCATAAAAAAAGAATGATAATAATAAAGCACACATTAAAAAGGACCAAACAGCCCTCCCTGCCAAAACGCTGACGTGACTGTTGACAGACTGGCACCATTTCCCCTCTGACATGGCGGCCGCAACTATTAAAACCCTCCAAAGATGGCGGTTGCCACAAAACTCTTGGAATACCTGGCGGTCGCTAACACTGGATATAGCGACCGCCAGCTCCAGGCGCGCATAAGGCCCTTTGAGGCGCGCGAGCGTAGCTCATTCTTTCACATCTTACTCTCTCTCTATCCTCTTGTTCTCTCTTGACTTCTCCCTGCTTTCTTGCTTTCCAATCTTTCGTGCCTCTCCGGTTCACACGATGTTCACACTCTTGTTCGTGATTCCACTCCTCTTCATGGCGGGCCAAGTCCATGAGGATGACGATTTGGGGGCACGACGGGGCCCCTCTGCTACTGAGGGCTCTTCTATGGGTGTCCCTCCTACCAGTGGGGGCACTGCTGCGATGGATGCCCTTGTACTCGAGGCAGAGCTTGCCTCCCGCCGTGTTGTTAAGGAGACATGAGCCGCTGCTGAGGCTCAGGCGGCTGCTGATGCTGCTGTAGAGGTCGCGATGGCTGACTTTTTGGATCCCGATGCTGGGGAGGGCCATCCAGCCCCCTTCGACCCGCACACCTATGCTCCATTGCCTCACCACGGGGTTCCACGTGGGATGAGACGCTACGAGCCTCCTGATGATGCAGTTGCTGTCGACGTTTTTCTGCGAGAGCCCGACCACCACATGTCTCGTCGGCGCCCAACGGTAAGTATCATGTCCCTACTATTTCAATACCAGAGCATGAAATATCTCAAACGTAGACTCATGCCTAAGATCCCCCATATGATGATGTAATGATGATATTGATGATGTGGATGCTGGTTGGGATTTGGAACTTAGCTTAGGTACCTATGCGATGGAGATTAAAACAATAGGGACACTAGGATTCTGAGTAAAGAGCAAAAAGGTGAATTTATTATTTATTTTTAAGAAAAACATAAAAGTTAAGGGGAAATTTTTGTTTTTATTTTTGGGGCATGAAAATTAAATGGATTATTTTTATCAAAAATCCTAGAAGTTTAAGGGATAAAACTTTAGGAAATTTTCCAAAAATCCTAGAAAATTTAGGGAGATTTTAAGGAAAATCATAGAAAACTTAGAAAAAAATTTAGAATGTCCTAGGGAATTTGGAAAACCTTTTTGAAAATCTTAGAAATTTTGGAACACCTTAAGGAGAAATTTTAAAAAGATGTTTAGAAAAATCTAAAAATTTTGAAAAAATGTTAGAAAATCTTAGAAAATTCTAAAAATTTTGAGGAAAATTTTGAGAAAATGGTTAGAAAATCTTAGAAATTTTCGGGAGAATTTTAAGAAAATGTTAAAAAATCTTAGAAAATCATAAAAATTATGAAATTTTTTTGAGAAAATGGTTAGAAAATCTTAGAAATTTTGGGAAAAATTTTAAGAAAATGTTAAAAAATCTTAGAAAATCGTAAATATTTTGAAGACAATTTTGAGAAAATGGTTAGAAAATTCTAGAAATTTCTAAAAATTTTGAAGAAAATTTTGAGAAAATTGTTAAAAAATCCTAAAAATTTTGAAGAAATTTTTGAGAAAATGGTTAGAAAATCTTAGAAAATCTTGGGGGAAATTTTCAGAAAATCTTAGAAAATCTTAAAAATTTTGAAGAAAAAATTTTGAGAAAATTGTTAGAAAATCCTAGAAATTTTAGGAAAAATTTAAGAAAATATTAGAAAATCCTAAAAAATTTGAAGAAAATTTTGAGAAAATTGTTAGAAAACCCTATAAATTTTAGGAAAAATTTTAAGAAAATGTTAGAAAATTCTAAAATTTTCTCCAAAATTTTGAATTAGAAAATCCTAGAAATTTTGAGAAAAATTTTAAGAAAATGTTAGAAAATCCTAAAAATTTTGAAGAAAATTTTAAGAAAATTGTTAGATAATCGTAGAAATTTTGGAGAAAATTTTAAGAAAATATTAGAAAATTCTTAGTAAATTCTAAAAATTTTGAAGAAAATTTAGGAAAATGTTAGAAAATCTTAGAAAATCCTATAAATTTTGAAGAAAATTTTGAGAAAATGGTTAGAAAATCTTGGGGGGAATTTTTTTATTATTATTATTATTTTTATTTTTATTTTATTTATTTTTTATTTTGATTGGGGCAAATTTTCAAAGATTCATTGAAAATTAATTCTAAAAGGTTAGGGTAAAAGGGACCAAACACAAAATTATTATTATATTTTTTTATTATTATTTTTTTTATTCTTAGGAAGAACATTAGCATAGAATAATAGAGATTTGCTTGGTACATCAGGGCTTAGGATTATTAGGATGCGCAGAAATCACGAACCTAGGGTTAGGGTGCATGATTTTCTAGGGCTTGAAAGGACTTAAGGAACCTAGGTTTTGTTCTTAGTTGTTTTCCTGCAGTTTGCTTGTTCGATCTGTTCTTTATGTATTCTTTATTTGTCCTCTCTTTACAGGCTGGTCACTACGTCCGAGGCTTCGGAGGTTCTACCTCTGGGGAGGTGTTGGAGTGGTACGATGTCCTCCCTTCTCCTAGCCGGGCTTACATCGATGCATCTGGCTTTGCTCGCTTCATACCCCTGTTGGATAGGATGAGCAATGATCGGGTATGGCTGACAACTCTGGCCGAGAGGTGGTGGGATACCACCAACACTTTCCATTTCACCACCTTCGAGGCCACCTTTACGCCTCTGGACTTTGCACTCATCACGAGCATCCAAGTGGGCGGTGCCCCTATTCCATTTGATCCATCCATAACTCAGTCGTCCGATGCGCTGCTGTACTTTCTCGGGGCTTTTCCTGCGCAGATGGACCGAGATCGAGTAAGATACACTTGGTTCTTTGGCCGCTTCCAACACTTCCAGTGCACCGAGCCTCGCCACTACGAGTGGGTCGCCCGAGACTTCTTGATCTATATGTTTGGTACCTCATTGTTTTCGAACAAGGAGAATACCATTCACTTGCATTATTTGGGCAGCCTGGCTCGTCTTGGTCGGGTCGCTTCGTACGACTGGGGAGTCGCTGCTCTAGCTATGCTCTACAGTTTCATGCGGACCTTGACCTGGTTTTCCTAGGAGCTCAGTATTAGGGGATACTGGAGGGTCTGTGAGGTATGATTTAGTTTCTGCACTTTTTCATTCATTTCTGTTGTTTGTTATTATTTTCTTGCTGACATCTTCTTCTTTGCAGTTGTGGACCTATGAGTTCCTCGGGCTTTACGTCCCGGCGAACTCTGCAGCAGACCCTCTGGTCATTCCCTGAGCAGCCCGGTGGTCCCGAGGCTGAAGGGGAAGAAGGCTAGAGGGAAGGACATAGACCGCTTTCGGGTCTCACTGGACCAGCTGACCTCCGACCAAGTATCATTTTACTATTTTTACCGTATTGCATCCTGTTCACGACTATTCACTGCACTGTACACTGATCACTGTTTCTGTTCACTACACTGTACTGCAAACTGATTACTATACTGCTTACTGATCGTTCGCTGTTTGCTGTTTATTGCACTGTACTGTACCTTGAATGGCTGCAGGTTCACTGGGATGTCTAGAGGGGAGTGGAGGATCGAGCAGGCGCAGACCTGATGCGCAGCCGCGACATTGCTGCGAGATGGATCCTACTGGTGGGACCATTCGGTCGGGAGTACTATCTTGGCAAGCGAGAGGTTCGCCAGTCGCTTGGCCTTGATCACTTCAGGATACCGGTGGTCCCTCTAGTCGTATGCGCCGGAATAATCATTTGGGCCCCGTCGACTTGCTGCTGGAGATAGTGGGGACCCCAGTTTCAAAGCTACTGGTGGCGGAGGGGGACTATGCATCATGGGCCTGGGCACACCTGGTGGCAGAGGGGATTAGCACCTGAGGCTGCTGGTGCTGGTGCTGCTGCTAATGTTGGTCCAACTGCTGCTGACGCTGGTCCGGTTGGTGGAGCTAGGGTTAGGAGTGCCGAGATACCCTGGACCGTATCTTCCTTCGTAGATATGTATCCTTTTGATATTCATATCCGGTTCCTCCGGCCCTTGGAGTTCTGACCAGAGCACGCTTAGGTTTGACTCTTTTCTCACTATTTTTTTTTGGGTAATTACTATTTCTTTTTTTTGTCCTTCTTTATTCGTAGATTACTTAGTTCTGTTTTATTTCTCAACAGATGGATTAGGCTTTGGCTAGATCGTCTCATGCTAGTGACGAGTGGCCTGCGAACCCTTGTTCGCTAGCAGGATGCTGCTCTGCGTGCAGCTGGGGTTCCTTTTGTCCCTCGACTGGTGAGTGTTTGTCTTTTGATTTCTTTGCTCTCCTTTAAACTGTTTCTTTATTTTTTGTCTCTTTCGACAGCCTCCTGTAGCTGCTGCTGTTCCACCTCCTGCTCCTGCTCCTGCCTCGATTCCAGCCCCGACTCCTGCTCGAGGCCGTGGATTCTGTGCATCCTCTCGGGCTTGCTCCAGGGGGTCTGTCTCCTCCGCTAGGAGTTGTTCCAGAGTTGTATCTTCTTCCTCTGGCAGCGGTGACGATTTCGATAGACTTTTTGAGGACGATAACTCATGGGAGGTCGGTCCTTCCCGCCTGGTCCGCCCGAGACATCTTTGAGAGAGAGAGCTCTTTTCCCCCCAGTCTTTATATTTACTTTTTATGGGCCTGCGTGCCCCAGTCTAGTACATTTACATACATCTGATCCATGGGCCTATGTGCCTCAGTTTTGTTGGTTATTAGGCCTAGGTGCCCCAGTTTACATTCTGATACATTATACTACATTTCGGGCCTTCGTGCCGTTTTACTGCTTTATATTCCTCTACTTGTGTGATTATTTCTTATTTGCTGCTCAAACTGTGCAATGCAAATGTCAACAAAAGCCACAGAAACTACAAACTGAATACACCCGTCATATTTAAACATGGCGGTTGCCACAATTAACATGGTGGTTGCCCCTTCCAACGTGGCGGTCGCCACTTCTAACATGGCGGTCGCCACCTCCATCATGGAGGCCACTTGGTCAAAGTGATAATGTCACTGTACTGTGCTTTTTCAAGTTGGCGGTTGCCAACTCTAAGATGGCGGCCGCCACAATGAATGTGCCTTTTGCCGAATTTTTGGTTTTTCGCCTTTTCCTGCCTAATAAATACAGCCCTGGAGGCTCCCTTTTCTGTTGCTTACACTCAGATGGCTACCCTACTTTCTTCATGGATTGAGGCATTCTCCCACATTGAGCGTCTGAACTTTGCTTCTTTTAGGATCAACTCTTTGTTTCATCTTATAGCTGTGACGATCGACGAACCATTGTTGAAGGCCGCCGTTCAACTATGGGATCCACAGTCCCATGTCTTTCGGTTTGGCCTCGAAGAACTCTACCCCACTGTGGAGTTTTCTGCCATTTTGGACATAGCTCCACAGAGCTCTGTTGTCGTTCCTACTCCCTTCCTCTCAGTTCGGCAGCAGGTGATGCAATTTTGTGGCCTATCCAGGATGGAGGTTTCTATTCTGACCTCGGGCGACTGTCTTGACATCCCGTGGCTTATTGAGAGGTTTCATCCTACTGGTGACCTCAGCGATCTCGACTTTCAGCTGCAGCGTAGTTATGCACTTTGCTTCTGCCTCCTTGCCTAGTATCTCCTTGTCCCTCCTGATGGGCGGGTTAGTTGTGCCCTAGTTGACATTGCTGGCCAAATGTGGAAGGGGAAGGACTTTGTGCCCCTTGTTCTGGCCAAGACAATGCTGAGCTTGGACGCTGTTCATCGTGGCGTGACCACCACCTTTGCTGGCAGTCCTTTACTTCTCCAGGTGAGATTAGCATCTTTCTTTGTATCAAGTTCTCTGTCATACTGCAAAGTCTTTCTCTTACTGTTTTAACTCTTGCTACAGATCTGGCTGGTGGAGAAGGTAAATCTCGTGCAGAAGCCTCCCACTAACAGGCATAATGCCGCTACTTTCTTTTACCATCCGTGTTATCAGATATGTGACACTGAGGCATCTTAGCGGCAGTATCTTTCTTCTTTGACTGGCCTAGACATTACCTGGCAATGCTCTTGGTGGTAGATTCCTGCTATGACTCTGACCACTATGGATCACCATGGTGTTCTGCTGGTTGGCCTGCATCAGACTACCTTCTATTACCCCCATCGGATCATGCGGTAGTTTGTCGCGATCAGATCATCTTCCCCGGTATTCGAGGCCGCCTGTTCTCATCCATATTACGGGCTCCGTTTCTATCGTCATATCAGGATGCCTGGCCATCTCACTCATTGATGGAGATACATGAGTTGTAGTGTTCTGACCTTTCCGCTGAATACAAGACATGGCTGATGCAGGATCGGAAGAAGAAAGAACAAGCAGCAAAAAGAAAGAGAACTTGAGGCCTCTTGCTTTGTTTCGAAAATTTTATAGTTTTACCTTATTTTGTTTGTAGAGTTTGGGACTTGTGTGCCCCTCCTCTTATTCAAAACTTTGTAATTCTAGTCAGAGTAATGGCATACGCCCACTTTATATCTAAGATGGTTTAAATTTATCCAAAGTTTTAATGACTTTATCAAAATTCAGAAATTAATTCGCATTGGTCTTACTTAGATTCAAAATGATTAAAGACAAAGAATGTGACCGGGCTTCTTTAAAAGAAGCTGTTTACGTATCCCAAAAAGATGGAATCAGGCCATAACGTAATTTGGGCTCGATTTTCGCTCGGGTGTTGACACTCTCCTTTTGTGCTGCCTTAATTTTTGCCAAGATCGCCTTTCGGGTTTTCGGTCTTGCGGGCCACTATAACTTTTGCCTGAGTTGCCTTTTTAATTTTCAACTCAGCGAGCTTTTTATTTTCTTTTTATTTTTACCTCAAGGATAGTACTTTTTGAGTTGATCGAGATTAACTGAAGTGGAGAATACATTGCCATCCAGATCCATAATAATGACTACACCACCGGTCATGATGGTTTTGATCAGAAACGGTCCGAACCAGTTTGGCTTCAACTTGCTCTCGGGTCGAAGATGGGAGCTCTAATTTCTTTGAGAACCAAGTCTCCTTCTCTGAGGTCCCGAGTCTTGACTTTCTTATTGAATGCCCGGGCTCTCCTCCTTTGATAAGCTTGAACATGAAACAGAGCCTGCAGCCTTCTTTCGTCAAACAAGAGAAACTCTTCCATCCGGTTCCTCTGCCATTCTGCTTCTGAGATATTAGCCTCGGCCACTACTCTTAGTGCCTTATTTCCACTTTAATGGGAAGTACGGCTTCCATCCCATACACTAGAGAGTATAGCATTGTTCCTGTTGAAATTCGGATTGACGTTCAGTATCCCCAGAGTGCAAATGGTGATGTTTCGGTCAATCTTTGTGTGAGTTGATTGTCTTTTGCAGGATTTTCTTAATGTTCTTGTTTGCTGCTTCGACTGCTCCATTGGTCTGTGGTCGATATGGCGAGGACTTATGAGCCACTATCCAGTATTCCTCGAAAAGACTCAGGACCTCCTCTTGGAAATGTGAGCCATTGTCTGAGATGACCTCATGGGGAACTCCGTACCAGCAAATGATATTTTGCTTGATGAACTTAACAACATGGGAGGCTTTCAGTACCGAGTAGGAAGCTGCTTCCACCAACTTAGTGAAATAGTCGATGGCCACTAAGATAAACTTATGTCCTTTGGATGCCTTTGGTGTTACCCTACCAATCACGTCGATGCCCCATACTGAGAATGGCCATGGTGACGTCAGGTTGTACAGCTGAGACGGGGGAACGTGCATAAGGTTTGCGTGAATCTGGCACTTATGGCACCTCCGTACGAACTGTATACAATCTGTTTCTATTTTCATCCAAAAGTATTCTTGTCATAGAATCTTCTTGGCTAACATATTTCCACTCATGTGTGGATGACCCACAGACTCCTGCGTGTATTTCTTTCATCAGTTCTTGGCCTTCTTTAGTGTTAACACATAGCTTATTGACTCCAAAATGCCCTCGTTTGTACAGTCTACCACCACAAATGACGAACTGCGCGGATAGTTATCATATTGCCCTTTTGTCGTTTTTACTGGTAAACTTTGGATATTCTCCTTTCTTTATGAAGTTCTGAATGTCGACGTACCATGGAAGTCCGTCAGTGCTTTCTTCAATAGCGGCTGTCATTTCATATGCCGGCTTTCTTTTCTGCTCGATTATCAAAGGCCACATCCGAACTCCGGGTGATATGTCTATCATGGATGCTAGGGTGGTCAGTGCATCGGCGAACTTGTTTTGTAGTCTTGGTACATGAGTGAAAATCCCCGATTCAAAGCATGGTATCAACTTTTCCAGTTTTTGATGATAGAGAATCAAGGTTAAGTCCCCAACTTTCCATTCTCCTCTTGCTTGTGTAGTGCTGAGTCTCCGATGACTTCCAACTTCCTTGCCCCTAGTTCTAAGGCTGCCTTCAATCCAGCTAAACATGCTTCATACTCAGCCTGATTGTTGGTGACTTCAAAATTGAGCTTTAGAGACAGCAGAACATGTGATTCGTCGGGAGTGACAAGAAGGACTCCTATTTCATAGCCATATTGATTGGATGCGCCATCAAAATATAGAGTCCACTTGTCATCCCCGACTTTCATCAGTTGTTCATTGGGAAACTGGAACTCTGTATCTTCATCTCCTTCAACTGGTTGATCAGCCAAAAACTCTGCGACTGCTTTGCCTTTGACTGACTTTCGAGTAACATATTGGAGATCAAACTCAGATAATAATAGCAACCATCGGGTTAGCCTTCCTGTTAGTGCCGGCTTTTCGAACAGATACTTCAATGGGTCCATTCGAGAGATGATGCTCACTGTGAAAGACAGCATATAATGCCTTAATTTTTGGAAAGCCCAAACCAAGGCCCCAACATGTCTTTTCTAGTGGCGTGTAATGCATTTTTGACCCGATCATCTTCTTTCTTAAGTAGTAGACAGCCTTTTCGATTCCTGTCTCGCCTTCCTGAGCCAACATACATCCCATAACTGAATCGGTCACTGACAAGTAAAGGATCAGTGGCCTATCAGGTTCGAGAGGAGCTAGAACAGGTGGATTTTGTAGGTACTGTCTTACAGTATTAAAGGCGTCTTGGCACTTCTGATCCCATTCGAATTTGACTCCTTTCTTCAGTAGACGGAAGAGTGGCTCGCAGGTAGTTGTCAATTTTGCGATGAATTGGCTGATAAACTGTATTTTACCCAGAAAACCTCTGACTTCTTGCTCGGTCCTCGGTGGAGGCATTTCTAAAATTTCTTTAATCTTTGAAGGATCGACTTCAATGCCCCGTTGAGTGATCATAAATCCAAGCATCATTTCGGCAGTGACTCCGAAGGCACATTTCTGTGGGTTGAGTCGCATCTTGTATTTTTGAATTCTGTCAAAGAACTTTTGTAGTGCTGTGATGTGGCCATCCCGATCCTTGGATTTGACTATCATATCGTCCACATACACCTCGACCTCCTTATGTATCATGCCATGCAGTAGAGTAGTGACAGCCCTTTGATAGGTTGCCCCTGCATTCTTTAGACCGAATGGCTTCACACGATAACAATAGGTGCCCCAAGGCGTGGTGAATGTTGTCTTTTCTCTGTCTTCGGGGTCCATCAGAATCTGGTTGTACCCGGAGAATCCATCCACAAATGACAGCAAAGCATACCCCGATGTACTGTCTACTAGGACGTCGATGTGCGGTAGTGGAAAATCATCCTTCGGGCTGGCCTTATTGAGGTCCCAAAAATCCACGCAGACTTGGATATGACCGTCCTTCTTTAAAACTGACACTATATTGGCTACCCATTTCGGATACTCGGTTACCATTAGGAATCCAGCGTTGATCTGTTTGGCAACTTCTTCTTTGATTTTCAGAGCCCATTTTGGCCGGATCCATCTTAATTTTTGTTTGACCGGTTTAGCATCAGGGTATAGGGGGATGTGGTGTTGGATAATCTCAGGTTCAATTCCAGGCATATCTTCGTAAGACAATGTAAACGCATCTTAAAATTCTTTTAATAAAGTGATTAATTGTTCTTGTTCAGCTAAGGATAAAGAAGAACCAATTTGAACATTTTGTGGGTTAGTTTCATTACCCAGATTTATTGACAAAGTTTCTTTAGTTATTGGTTGGGCATGCATTTCTTTTCTTTTTATTAAAAGTTTTATTCCTTCGGGGATATTCCCGTCGAATTCAAAATCGTCAGAAAGCATATGAAATAAATTAAACAAAGCAGAGTAATCAAAAACTTCGTTCATTTCATTAAGAATAGTGGGAATTACAAACTCGATGGTAAAAGCAGAGAGAAGAGCACCAACAGATGTGCCCTCAGCTACAGACTCCGACTCAAAGTCGAACTCAG
Source organism: Heliamphora pulchella (assembly GCA_032270985.1). Taxonomy (NCBI): domain Eukaryota; kingdom Viridiplantae; phylum Streptophyta; class Magnoliopsida; order Ericales; family Sarraceniaceae; genus Heliamphora; species Heliamphora pulchella. Next base: position 22,673 of record JAULJZ010159309.1, read on the forward strand.
GATTGACAGCATGCTCATTATAAAACTCGATGGCACAATTCTTCATTTCTTTTGCAGCAGCATCAACGATAAGCTTGGTGCAGTTGGCTGGCGCGTTGAAACCCATCATGAAGCAGTTCGATTCGGTTATACGCAACTGAGCCATATTCTCATTGAACAGCACTTCCATGTCAGCTCCATCAAGCTTGTCAGCCCAGTCCTCTTCCTGAACCTTCTTTTCCTCCTTCTCTCCTTCCATTGTTTCTTCCTCTTCCGTGTCAGACAGCTGGTGGCTAAAAAAGATCTCCAACCCTGGTAACTTTTGATTGGTCTCTTCGTCGATCCACGGCTCTGGAAAGCCACAATACGGGAAATCTTCCCCCTCCTTAACGAACCATCCGTTGAGCGTCCCGGCATAATTGGCCTTTCGTCTCTTTCTAGGCACTTCTAGATCTTCTCCCGTTGGTTTATACCCAAGACCAAAACGGTGTGAAGTCGGCAATACCTGAATGGGTTCTGGGATTCCCTGCTGCTTGCGTCCTAATCCCATGCCTGGGAAAAAGGACATTTTCCTCATCATTGTTACGGCCCGCGGGTTGACATATCTTTCTTCTTCATTCATCAGCATCTGAACAGCCTGTTCTTTATCGAATCAAAAATCACTAAGCAACACATCATCTTCACTATGCTGAACTTCTAATAGAGTTGTGCCCTCTCCTCCTTTCGGGGGGTGAATGCTGCCTTCTCTGTGGATAGTCAAAACTGATCCATTCTTTATCAATTTCAATTTTTGGTGATGGGTAAATGGTACCGCTTGGACATTTGAGACATGCAGCCACGGCCTGCCCAGCAGCAGATTGAAGGAGGCCGATACGTCTACCACGTGAAACTCAACTGACGTCTCCAGAGGTCCTACTGAAACGGCGAATGACACCAGTCCTAGTACATCCCTTCTTCTGTTGTCATAGACTCACACCCCTTGATTGCAGGGAGTGAACTGTTCTAGCCTCATCCCTAGGCAGACAGCCGTTCTTAATAGGCAAACGTTCAAGGCAGACCCATTATCAATAAGGGTTATTAGAACCCACTTTTCTAGGAATTTGACGGTGATATGTAGCGGCTTGTTGTGACTTTTCCTTCAGCGGGCAAATGCTTATCAGAAAAGAAAATGACTTTTGGTTCGGCGGTCGGCAAAATAACCCCAATAAGCTGCTCAGGGGTTGCATCTATCGGGACACTGGCCTTATTCAACACCTTCAAAATGGCTTATCTAAGCTTATGTGAAGCCATCAACAAGCCCCAGATACTGAGGTTGGCCTGTCTTTTTCAACTGTCTCAGTACAACATCATCCACCTCCTCTTGCTCTGTCTTTTTCCCTTTTCCACTTGGCTATCCTCTTTCCAACTTAGCTGGTTTAAAATGTCGTCCACTTCTAGTTAGGTGTTCCATGCCGTCTTCGGGATCCCATAATCATGTCATCACATTATCAGTCTGTCTCACTTTATTCACGTGTAGGGGGCTTTCAAACGCCCACAAATCATTTAAGTCACTAACAGCTGCCCTTTTCCTTCTTTCCTTGTCATCTTCAATAGCCCATGTGTTATCAATTTCTTCCCATATGTCTTCCTCGATAAAATTCACTTGACGTTCCTAAGCAGCCCAGAAATTAGTCCACTCTGCCCAGTAGGACTGTATCTTGTCGACGTATACTTCCTCCTCAAAAAGTTGGGGAAGAGTGATTCCATCAAGTGTATGACCAAATCCATAAGGTCGAGTCGGGTAATCCAATGGCCAATCATCTTCTTCATTGCGCTCCTCCTCTTGTTGGTAGGGTTGGATTATCGGTTGATACCATTCCCAGGCATTATCGTTCTATTCTTCCATCCTGTCTCGACTGCCTCTAATCATCATGAATGAGCATGCCGTCTGATCCTCAGTTATTGAAACATGATGGCGTGGTAGGTGTGCTGAACAGATGTGCTGACTCGGGTCTTTCGATTCCCCCAGAGACATGTAATTTACCACAACTTGCCTGGCATGATTCGGCAGTGGGTTAGTAGTGACATTCGGCTTTGCGGTAGCTGATGGAGGCGGGATCACTTTGTTATCGATGAGATTCTGAATCTCATGACGGAGCCTCATACATTTGTCAGTTAAATGCCCATGGCCTTGGTGGAAGGCACAGTATTGAGAGGCATTGTATCTCGAGGGAAGCGGGTCGAGCACTGGCATAGGATCTAGTACCTTGATGAGTCCTTTTTCTATAATACGGCTTAAGGCAGTGGATAACGAGATGTTGAGAGGGGTAAAAATTCTTCACGGCCGTTGTTACGTTTGCTGACCATCGCCTGGTTGCTGAAGGTTCCTCGTTTGATGGGTGAAAGAAGAAGGGTTCAAAAGGTTCACCTCGCCCGAATAGGACATGAGGTTAGTTGTAGCGGATTAATCCTGGTTAGTTATAGGGAAATTCCTTCTTGGTGGTTTCTAACTGAATTCTATCTTCTCAATATCACCGGATTAGATAGCGTCCTCAATTTGCACCACAGCGTCAAACAGCTGCTCAAAGGTGGAAAGTGGCCGCGTGATGAGGTAGCGCTTTAGCAGAGACTGCAGATTCTTGTCCACAATCCTCACCTGCTCTTTCTCAGTTGGCCTATTTGTCATTTTTGCAGCTTTGCCCCTCCAACGGGTTAGAAAGTCGACAAAAGATTCCCAGCTCTCTTGTCGGGTTGTTTCAAGCTCTCGAGTAGTGACGTCCAGCTAGACGTTATAGCTGTACTGACTAATGAAGGCAGTGGCCATGTCCTCCCATGTTCTTGTTTTGGCCATTTCTAGAGAGAGAAACCATCTTTGCGCAGCCCCAAAAAGCGATTGATGGAACAATTGGGCCTTAAGCTAATCATCGATCCCCATAGGGGAGAGGATGCCAACATACATTCTCAGATGGATACAGAGATCCCCAGTGCCGTCAAACTTTTCCATTTCTGGCATCTTGAACTTCTCGGGCAGTTTTGCATCCGGGAATAAGCACAAACCACCTACATTCAGCATATATTCTTCTACTTCTTTAGCTTTTCTCAGTACCTTTTCCATCCGGTCAATCTCTTCCGCCAGCGCAGATTTCCTAGACTGAGCGGTATTTTCATCTTCTACCACAATCGGGCGGAGAACCCGAGGTGGCACAGCAACTTACGGTATCTCTGGTCCTTGGTTGTCATCCCAAATGTCTTCGCCATTCTCATTCGTATTGTCAGGCTGCCCATTCACACTGAGCATACGGGTCAAAATTGCTTGTATCTGCGCCTGGCACTAGTTTTGAGCCTAGGTCTGCTGCTCCACAGCCTGCTGTATCTAGGTAATAGCCCTCATTAGGGTTGTCAGATTAACTTCATTTTCGGCCATGTTAGTTTATTCAGATACTCTGCGAAGTCTGCCTGATTCTGATCTCACCCAAACTCGTGTCGACTATGGATCAATGGTAACCCACAAAAAAACATAAATTCAGAAGGCAAGATAACCAGTATCAGACACTTCCCGGGCAAACATTCTGACAGCAGATAGCAAATATCTCGAATTCCCAAAATGGTGAATCATGAGCAGATAAACACCGAGACTAAAAGAATTCCCCTGTTGGGCTCGTTCCAGCAGCACAATGGATAACCCGAAAACCAGAAAGACGGTTAAGAAGGGGAATCAACTAAATTCTAGAGGAAAAGCTCATCTAAAATGGGAAAATAGACAGCACTTTGGCAGGGAAACAAAGCTACGCTGACCGAACTGGTTTGACCTAAAAATTCTAAGGAAAAATGGGCAGTATGACGGTAGGAAAACAAGGGTTTGAAAGAAATGAGCCTATGTCAAAAAAAGGGGGGGGGGAACCTCCCTAGAAGTATTAAAACGAAACACGGGTATGACTTTGGGAAGAAAACTACGGTAAGAAAAACCAAGTGTGGTGGAAAACAAAACCTGGGTAAGAACCCAAAGGAAAAGCTAGCCTAAGTAAAGGATAATAGAAAACTCGGGTCGAACCCAGAGAAAGAGCTAGCCTAAACTTGATCAAAATAATGCTAACAATATACAAACAAAACATACAATGAAGAAAAACACTTAATCCTACTAGGGTTAGCAACACCGAATTTGGGGAGTTCTAAGTTCACTATGTGCAAAAGGCCAATTTTGATCAATCGAACGGGGTACCTTCTGAATAGAGCCGGGTATATACCTCCCATGCCTGGAGTGGTACAAGACATGATCAAACAGTATGCCCAAACTCTTTTACTGCACCTATGATAACGTACAGTCAGTAAGGGTTGCCCGTCTCTCTAATAATCTCCGAAACGAATTAACGTTCAGGGCATCAGATCGACCAAGCAGGGGGGTTGAAGAACAATGCATATGTATGAAAAAATACAAATGAGAAATTTTATTAAGAACCAATTATGCTTTTGAGTCTAGCTCTCTTATTCGATTTTGAAAACCAGTCCCAAGCGGAGTCGCCAGAAAATACTATGGCGTTGGGATTTAGGGATTGTTTTGAAAAATATTCAAAAATAAGGAATTCAAAAAATGTTTAGAAAAATCTTTTAACACTTTGAAAACCAAATTTTGAAAATTCTTTTTTGTTGAAAATAGAGTCGCCACTTAGTTTTTGAGAAAAACTAAGAAAAATAAAAATG
>JAULJZ010159319.1:0-27327 GCA_032270985.1 Heliamphora pulchella
TAGTGGAATAAGTTCTGGTTCGTGCGAGAAAGGATCTAACTCGGGGACAGAGTTAGGGACATCTGGTTTTCTCGTACGGTTAGTTTGAGTCCTATACTTTCTCGTGATCCCTCACGTAGCCCATTATACGCACAGATATTTTTTTTATTGGTTTCGGTTATTATTTAATTTAATTAGAATGCCGATTTTGCCGCCGAGGACATTTAAGAATTAAATTAAATTATTGGAGGGCAGTTTTGGAATTTGGCACACCTAGGGATTACTACCTAGGTGGCCGACCCTAACTAAAGGGGTGAGGATTTGGCTTTGATATATATATATATATATATATATATTGCTAATTTTTAAGAAGAGAAGATATATACCATACATATCTTATGTGTGAGTATAGGAATAAATATATATCAAAGAGACTAAAACCATACCCTAATCCAACCCTAGCCGCCGCCCCCCTATCTCTCCTTTTGGCAATTCATTTTTTCTCTTTGGAGAGAAGTGTGAGGAGAACCCGATGAGAAGAAAAAGACTTCGATCGGGATCGGTGCCCACTCGCCGTGATCGTCGTGTGCGTCGGGATATACGTGAGAAGATCATTGGGTCGTCTCGGATCGTTGTTCAGCATCAAAGAAACTTGTTCAAGTTTCTTGAAGATCTATTTAATCATAAAATATTAGATTATTTTATTATTTTTCATAAAAATCGCACAACGTCATTTTTTACGGTCACGACATCGTTAATCGAACTTTTTCCGTTGCGCGGCTCTAACAGTGTTCGAGGCCGTGACCATGGGTTTGGAGTTGGTGGTGGACTCTGTGGGTGGTGTGTTGTGTTGAGACAACAGTTGGTGAGGATGTGAGGTTGGGGTGAGTTGGTAGATCCCGTGTTGTTGAGATCGTTAGTCGTTGGTTAGGATACCTGACCTTGTTTGACTATATCCTATGAATGGTATGGCAGACCATCTCTCGTGCTTGTGTCAATTGTGACCGACGGGTTGTTTACTTTTGACCTTGTGTTGAATTTTGGAGACGAAATTCCTTTAAGGGGGTAGAGTTGTGAGACCCTGACCCATTTTCTTTTTCTGCATTTTTCGACGCGTGTTTAGTGTTTTCGTTGCTGCATGTTTATATGTATTTTAATGCATGATCGGGCTTAGATATGCATATGGGGTTAGTTCCCGGGGCCGTTGGCCGTTGTGGTGCAAATTTTTTTAAAAAAAAAGATATTTTCTGGCGGGCCTATAAATATCTTCCTTTAGATATTTATTTCAAAATATATTTTCTTCTCTCTCTCTAGCGTTGAAAACTCACAAAGCGCTATGCCTTCTCTCTAACATCTCGGGGGCTCGGGGCTCGGTTATCGATGATCCAACAGCGAATCCTTGCTGTTGGCACGGCGGGCTACGCGTTCATCCAGACAAATTTTAGTTCGGCAAAGTTCGTTTTTGCACGTGGATCGAGACGTCAAATTTTAAACTCAATGAGGCAGGACCCTAAACTCTCATGTCTTATAAGGGTGTTACGTGTAATCGTGTGTGTTTTTACTGGTTAAAAATGCATGACAAACCGATTTATGTTTTGAAAAATTGGGTTTTGGTTATAAAAGGGGTTTTGGGGTTGATTTCGGTGGATGAAATCGGGTTTGGGCACGTCCGAGGGTGTCAAAAATGTGTTTGAAGGTTTCGATTTGTAGTTAAGATAGTAGCTTGTGTGTGTTTGAGAGTTTGGGGGCTTAGAACTCAAGAGCAGGGAAAATCTAGGTTTTTCTCTGGTGGTAACTCGCTTGAGCGCCCGATGTCTGCTCGAGCGAACTAGCTGCGTAGGGCTGTTTTGTTTTGATGATATCTCCCTCATCCGGACTCGGAATTGAGTCGTTCTTAAACTCAAATTGAAGCCCCGAAAATCTTCTTTCCAATGATACCTCTCTCACAACAAACTACGTTTTGTAGAAAAACTTATGATCAAAAGAGTGAAGTTATGTCAAGATTTCCAAACTATTTTTCATCCGTGTTGGCCGTGTGGGGGTTCGTGTTTGCTGTGTTGGGCATGTGGGAGTCCCTGTTTGCCGTGTTGGGCATATGGGAACCCGTGTTGGTTGTGCTGGGGTCTTAAGGGTTTCTTTTGGTCGTGTGGTGGCCTCTCGATCGATTGGGTTATAGGGCTCAATCGACTGCTCTCCTCTAATGATTTTTTAGTTGTTTAGATTATGGGGTCCTGTTAATTGAAGTCACAGAGAGGGTGTTGATCATTTCATGCGGGATGTTGGGGCACGGCTGAGTGCGTGGTGATTACTGCATCGTTGGGTGCGGGACGTGTTGGGTTCTGTAGGTTTGTTGTTTGTGTTGGGCGCGTGTGGGCGTCGTGGGTTTGTGTTGGGTACGTGTGGGCGTCATGGGTTTGTGTTGGGTGTGTGTGGGCGTCATGGGTTTGTGTTGGGTGTTTGACGTGCATCGTTGTGTGCGGGAGTTTGATTTTGTTTCTTGGTTTGTGTTTCCTACCAGTGTTAACCGCTCAAGCAGTGGTTGTACGCTCGAGCAGGCTGGTGGCCGAGAGTTGGGTCGATGGGTGACCGCTCAAGCAGTGGTGTGGTAGAGAGGTATGTCGATAGGGGACCGCTCGAGTGGTGGTTGAGCGCTCGAGCGCTCCAGTGGTGTTGGCCTCTGTGTTAGATGTTGGTTATCCCAGTGTGTGGACAGGTCCCGGTGCGTGGACGGGTCGTTCATGTGATGTTTTGACTGGTGGCGTCGTGATGTATTGCTATACATGGTTATGTGCATTTATAACTATTTTTTAGGTACGGATTATGTAAGTGGATTACATGTTTTGGTATCGTTACGTGTACCATGATTGCATGCTTTAGAACTGAGAAGTTTTGTAGGCATGGTTATGTGGAATATGGGAACGGATGCATGTGATACATGTTGTTTGAGTTGCAAGTGTTGTGTGACTCGCGTGTGTAACATGTGACGTGGTTTTGGTAACGTAGTGATGGTACGTGGCTTTATGCATTTAAACCCTGGTTTAGTATGCATGTTTTGATGCGATTTTATCCCGCAGTATTTAGTTTTATCCTGTGGTTTAGGCATGTGTAGAGATGCCTGTTAATGCGTAGATTTATATCTGTATGCATATGTGGGGTAAATTTTGGTCCCTTGGTGAACGTCCATAAAGATATGCATATGAGGAGCAGATAATGGTTCCACGGTGAAAGTATGTGAAGGTATACGTTGGCTCTAGTCAACAAGGCCTTAGTTAGGGCAGATAATGGTCCTGCGGTGAAAGTCTGTGAAGATATGTGATGAGGGCGTATAATGGTCTTACAATGAAAGTCTGTAAAGATATGTGATGAGGGCGTATAATGGTCCTACGGTGAAAGTCCGTGAAGATGTGTGTTGCACGGGTTGCGTGCGTTGTGTGTGTTATACGGGTTGTGTGCGTTGTATTGTTGGGACTATGGTCCTTCGGTGAGAGTTCGAGAAAATCCTTGTGATGGGTGTGTACCACTCTGTTTCTGTAGAACGGTTATTGTGGCTTGTGAGGGCCAGTTATATGTATCATGGATTGTATGTACTGCATTGTGTTACGGATAAAACCAATTTTAAATTGTTTATAAGACTCATGTGAATCGCAATCAAAAATCCCTTTTTCAACTATTTTCAAGGCTCCTATGAGTGAGTCAAAAAATGGTTTGTATCCTCGCTTTCCCGTTGTATGCGAAAACTCGTTTTGAAGGCTTGAAAGAGAGTAAAAAATTGTACCTTATTTTCCCAGCATGTTTAGCTTATAATTCAGGTGCTGTCTAGTTTCTACTGAGCTTTGGCTCATAGTGTGGGATTTGAAATATTTTTCGGGTATCGGTCCCGCAAATTGATCTGGAGGTGCCGGATGGGCAAAAGATCTGTAGTTTTCTTTTTTGCTCGTTTTTAAACATGTAGGCTATTACATGTTTTTTGGCATTGGGGCCGTGTAATGTATGCCTTTTGGCAGTGAAATACAATTCATGTATGTTTTATTATATTGAGAGTGTATTCTCGGGTTCGGTGTTATGTTTTGTTTCTTGTAGGTGTTTCACGTGACCTAGAGTATGAGGCGTGACAGAATGATATCAAAGCTCTGGGTTTGAATACCTAAGAGCCGTGGGAAGAGGTTGCATCACCGTGTGAGGTTGATTACGTGTGCCTGACTGCATGTGTTTAGATGTTTTGATAACATGAACGTGTTGACGTGTTAGGTGTGAGAATGATGTGTATATATGAGCATGAGGGTTGAACCTTAGGATTGATTAGTCTTGTCTTTGGGCATTTGGATTAACTAACTTGGGAGCCAAGTTAGAAATGCATTTAGCTGACGTGATTTCTAGCCAGGAATCTAAGTAGGTTGCTCAGATTGACACCTCATTCTTATCGGTTCTCTTCGGTATGTGGAGTTTATTTAGCATGAACCAATTTGGCTACGTGTTGGCATGCTTATATGCTTAGTGTTTATGTTCATGCGACATGTTGCATCTTGTGTTCTGTCTTTCTGTTCAGATAGACATGATGTTTGTGTGGAGAGGACGAGGCTGTGTTCGAGGCCATGACCATGGGTTTGGAGTTGGTGGTGGACTCTGCGGGTGATGTGTTGTGTTGAGACAACGTTTGGTGAGGATGTTAGGTTGGGGTGAGTTGGTAGATCCCGTGTTGTTGAGATCGTTAGCCGTTGTTTAGGATACCTGACCTTGTTTGACTATATCCTAGGAATGGTATGGTTGACCATCTCTCGTGCTTCTGTCGATTGTGATCGACGGGTTGTTTTTTTTTGACCTTGTGTTGAATTTTAGGGACGAAATTATTTTAAGGGGGTAGAGTTGTGAGACCCTGGCCCTTTTTTTTTTTTGCATTTTTCGACACGTGTTTAGTGTTTTTGTTGCTGCATGTTTATATGTGTTTTGATGCATGATCGAGCTTAGATATGCATGTGGGGTTAATTCTAGGGGCTGTTGGCCGTTGTGGTGCGAATTTCAAAAAAAAAAGATATTTCCTAGCGCGCCTATAAATATCTTCTTTTAGATATTTATTTCAAAATATCTTTTCTTCTCTGTCTCTAGCGTTGAAAATTCACCAAACGCTCTGCCTTCTCTCTAACTTCTCGGGGGCTCGGGGATCAATTTTTTATGATCTAACAGCAGATCCTTGCTATAGGCACAGTGGGCTACGCGTTCATCCGGACAGAATTTTAGTTTGGCAAAGTTCATTTTTGCACGTGGATCGAGACGTCGAGTTTTAAACTCAATGAGTTAGGACCCTAGACTCTCATGTCTTATAAGGGTGCTACATGTAATTGTGTGTGTTTTTACCGGTTACAAATGCATGAAAAATTGATTTTTGTTTTGAAAAATCGGGTTTTGGTTTGAAAAGGGGGTTTGGGGTTGATTTCAGTGGATGAAATTGGGTTTTGAGTTTTTCTTTCGAGATTTTGTGCTAGCTTCGGGTTTGGGCACATTCGAGGGTGTCAAGAATGTGTTTGAAGGCTTCGATTTGTCGTTGAGATAGTGATTTGTGTGTGTTTGAGAGTTTGGGGCTCAGAACTCAAGAACAAGGAAAATCTTGATTTTTCTCGGGTGGTAGCTCGCTTGAGCGCCCGATGTCTGCTCGAGCGGACTGGCTGCGCAGGGCTGTTTTGTTTTGATGATATCTCTCTCGTTTGGACTCAGAATTGGGTCGTTCTTATACTTAAATTGAAGCCCCAGAAGTATTCTTTCCAATGACACTTCTCTCACAACAAACTACTTTTTGTAGAAAAAGTTATGATCAAAAGAGTGAAGGTATGTCAAGATTTCTAAACTATTTTTCATCCGTGTTGGCCATGTTGGCCGTCTGGGGGTTCGTGTTTGCCGTGTTGGGCGTGTGGGAGTCCGTGTTTACCGTGTTGGGCATGTGGGAGCCCGTGTTGGTTGTGCTGGGGTCTTAAGGGTTTCTTTTGGTCATGTGGTGGCCTCTCGGTCGATTGGGTTATAGGGCTCGATCGACTGCTCTCCTCTAGTGATTTTTAGTTGATTGGATTATGGAGTCCTGTCAATTAAAGTCACGGAGAGGGTGTTGATCATTTCATGCGGGGTGTTAGGGCACGGCTGAGTGCGTGGTGATTGGTGCATCGTTGGGTGTGGGACGTGATGGGTTTTATAGGTTTGTTGTTTGTGTTGGGCGCGTGTGGGAGTCATGGGTTTGTGTTGGGCGCGTGTGGCAGTCGTGGGTTTGTGTTGGGTGCATGATGTGCATCGTTGCGTGCTGGAGTTTGATTTTGTTTCTTGGTTTGGGTTTCCTCCCAACATTGACCGCTTGAGCGGTGGTTGTGCACTCGACGAGCTGGTGGCCAAGAGTTGGGTCGGTAGGTGACCGCTCGAGTGGTGGTGTGGCAGAGAGGTATGTCGGTAGGGGACCGCTCGAGCTGTGGTTGAACGCTCGAGCGCTCAAGCGCTCGGGTGGTGTTGGCCTCCGGGTTAGATGTTGGTTTTCCAAGTGTGTGGACGAGTCTCGGTGCGTGGACGTGTCGTTTGGGTGATGTTGTGACGGGTGGCGTCGTGATGTATTGCTACACACGTTTTTGTACATTTAGAACTATTTATTTATGTACGAATTATGTAAGTGGATTACATGTTTTGGTATCGTTATGTGTACTGTGATTGCATACTTTAGAACTCATAAGTTTTATAGGCATGGTTATGTGGAATATGGGAACAGATGCATGTGATGCATGTTGTATGAGCTGCAGGTGTTGTGTGAGTCGCGTGTGTAACATGTGACGTGGTTTGTGTAACGTAGTGATAGTACGTGGCCTTATGCATTTAAACCCTGGTTTAATATGCATGTTTTGATGCGGTCATATCCCGCGGTATACGATTTTATCCCCTGGTTTAGGCATGTGTAGAGATGCCTGTTAATGCGTAGATTTATATCTGTTTGCATATGTGGGGTGGATTTTGGTTCCTCGGTGAAAATCCGTAAAGATATGGATATGAGGGGCAAATAATGGTCCCACGGTGAAAGTTTGTAAAGATATACGTTGGCACTAGTCAACAAGGCCTTAGTTAGGGCGGATAACGGTTCTGTGGTGAAAGTGTGTGAAGATATGTGATGAGGGCGAATAATGGTCTTACGGTGAAAGTCCGTAAAGATATATGATGAGGACGTATAATGTTTCTACGGCGAAAGTCCGTGAAGATGTGTGTTACACGGATTGCGTGCGTTGTGTGTGTTGCACGGGTTGCGTACGTTGAGGGTGTTGCACAGGTTGTGTGCATTGCGTAGTTGGGACTATGGTCCTTCGGTGAGAGTTTGAGAAAATCCTTGTGATTGGTGTGTACCACCGAGTTTCTATAGAACTGTTATTGTGGCTTGTTAGGGCAAGTTTATGTATCATCGATTGCATGTACTGCATTGTGGAACGGATAAAATCAATTTTAAATTGTTTTGAAGACTTATGTGAATCGCAATCTAAAGACCCTTTTTCAACTATTTTCAGGGCTCCTGTGAGTGAGTCAAAAGATGGTTTGTATCCTCGCTTTCCCGTTGCATGTGAAAACTCATTTTGAAGGCTTGAAAGAGAGTTGAAAATTGCACCTCGTTTTCCTCGCATGTTTAGCTTATACTTCATGTGCTGTCTTGTTTCTGTTGAGCTTTGGCTCACGGAGTGGGATTTAAAATGTTTTTCAGGTACCGGTCACGCAGGTTGATCTAGAGGTGCCGGAGGAGCAGAAGTCTGTAGTCTTCCTTTTTGCTCGTTTTTAAACATGTATGATGTAACATGTTTTTCGGCGTTGGAGCCATGTAATGTAAGGCTTTTGGTGGTGATATACAATGCATGTATGTTTTATATTGAGAGTCTATTCTCGGGTTTGGTGTTATGTTTGGCTGCTTGCGGGTGTTTCATGTGACCCGAAATTTGAGGCGTGACAGAATGGTATCAAATCTCTGGGTTCGAATACCTGAGAGCCGTGGGAAGAGGTTGCATCCTCGTGTGAGGTTGATTGCATGTGCATGACTACATGTGTTCAGATGTTTTGATAACATGAACGTGTTGACGTGTTAGGTGTGAGAATGATGTGTATATGTGAGCATGGGGGTTGAACCTTAGGATTGATTAGTCTTGTGTTTGGGTATTTGGATTAACAAACTTGGGAGCCAAGTTAGAAACGCATTTACCTGACATAATTTCTAGCTAGGAATCTAAGTAGGTTGTCCAGATTGACGCGTCATTCTTGTCCGTTCTCCTCGGTATGTGGAGTTTGTTTAGCATGAACCTATGTAGCTACGTGTTGGCATGCTTATATGCTTAGTGTTTTTGTTCATGCGACATGTTGCATCTTGTGTTCTGTCTTTCCGGTCATATAGACATGATGTTTGCGTGGAGAGGGCGAGGCTGTGTTCGAGGCTGTGACCATGGGCTTGGAGTTGGTGGTGGACTCCGCGGGTGGTGTGTTGTGTTGAGACAATCGTTGGTGAGTATGTGAGGTTGGGGTGAGTTGGTAGATCCCGTGTTGTTGAGATCGTTAGCTGTTGTTTAGGATACCTGACCTTGTTTGACTATATCATAAGAATGGTTTGGCTGACCATCTCTCGTGCTTGCGTCGATTGTGATCGACGGGTTGTTTCCTTTTGACCTTGTGTTGAATTTTGGGGACGAAATTCCTTTAAGGGGGGTAGAGTTATGAGACCCTGACCTGTTTTCTTTTTCGGCATTTTTCGACCCGTGTTTAGTGTTTTCATTGCTGCATGTTTATATGTGTTTTGATGAATGATTGGGCTTAGATATGCATGTGGGGTTAGTTTTCGGGGCCGTTGGCCGTTGTGGTGCGAATTTCAAATATATATATATATATATATATATATATATATATATTCTGGCGAGCCTATAAATATCTTCCTTTAGATATTTATTTCAAAATATCTTTTCTTCTCTCTCTAGCTTTGAAAATTGACCAAATGCTCTGCCTTCTCTCTAACATCTCGGGGGCCTGAGATTTGGTTTTCGACTATCCAACAGTGGATCCTTGCTATTGGCATGGTGGGTTACGCGTTTATCTGAACAAAATTTTATTTTGGCAAAGTTCGTTGTTGCACGCGGATCGAGACGTCAAATTTTCAACTCAACAAGATAGGACCCTAGATTCTCATGTCTTATAAGGGTGCTACGTGTAATCGTGTATTTTTTTACTTATTAAAATGCATGAAAAATCGATTTATGTTTTTAAAAATCGGGTTTTGGTTTCAAAAGGGGATTTGGGGTTGATTTCGGTGGATGGAATCGGGTTTTGAGTTTTCCTTTTGAGGTTTTGTGCTAGTTTCTGGTCTGGGCACGTCCGAGGGTGTCGAGAATGTGTTTGGAGGCTTCGATTTGTGGTTGAGATAGTGGTTTGTTTGTGTTTGAGAGTTTGGGGGCTTAGAACTCAATAATAGGGAAAATTTGGATTTTTCTCGGGTGGTAGCTCGCTCGAGCGCCCTATGTCCGCTCGAGCGAACTAGCTGCGCAGGGTCGTTTTGTTTTGATGATATCTCCCTCGTCTAAACTTGGAATTGGGTCGTTCTTATACTCAAATTGAAGCTCCAAAAGTCTTCTTTCCAATGACACCTCTTTCACAACAAAAGTCTTTTTGTAGAAAAAGTTATGATCAAAAGAGTGAAGGTATGTCAAGATTTCCAAACTTTTTTTCATCCGTGTTGGCCGTGTGGGGGTTCGTGTTTGCTGTGTTGGGCGTGTGGAGTCCGTGTTGGACGTGTTGAGCATGTGAGAGCCTGTGTTGGTTGTGTTGGGGCCTTAAGGGTTTCTTTTGGTCGTGTGGTGGCCTCTCGGTCGATTGGGTTACGGGGCTCGATCGACTACTCTCCTTTAGTGATTTTTAGTTGATTGGATTATAGGGCCCTGTCAATTGAAGTCACTGAGTGGGTGTTAGTCATTTCATGCGGGGTGTTGGGGCACGGTTGAGTGCGTGGTGATTGGTGCATCGTTGGGTGCGGGACGTGTTGGGTCCAGTCTTCTTTTTAGAGATGGGGTTTTGGTGAGAACCATTTTTTGGGAGGTTTGTGTTGGCCCTTGGTTAGGTCGTGTTCTGTAGGTTTGTTGTTTATGTTGGGCACGTGTGGGCGTCGTGGGTCTGTGTCGGGTGTATGACGTGCATCGTTGCGTGCGGGAGTTTGATTTTATCTCTTGGTTTGGGTTTACTCTCAGCGTTGACCGCTCGAGCTGTGGTTGAGCACTCGATCGGTGGTGTGGCAGAGAGGTATGTCGGTAGGGGACCGCTCGAGCGGTGGTTGAGTGCTCGAGCGCTCGAGTGGTGTTGGCCTCCGGGTTAGATGTTGGTTGTCCCGGTGTGTGGACGCGTCGTTCGGGTGATGTTTTGATAGGTGGCATCGTGAAATATTTCTATATATGGTTATGTGCATTTATAACTGTTTATTTATGTACGGATTATGTAAGTAGATTACATGTTTTGGTATCGTTACGTGTACCGTGATTGCATGCTTTAGAACTCAAAAGTTTTATTGGCTTGGTTATGTAGCATATGGGACGAATGCATGTGATGCATGTTACATGAGTTGCAGGTGTTGTGTGAGTCGCGTGTGTAACTTGTGACGCTATTTCTGTAACGTAGTGATAGTACATGGCTTTATGCATTTAAACCCTGGTTTAGTATGCATGTTTTGATGCGGTCTTATCCCGCGGTATACGATTTTATCCCGTGGTTTAGGTATGTGTAGAGATGCCTGTTAATGCGTTGATTTGCATATATTTGCATATGTGGGGCGGATTTTGGTCCCTCGGTGAAAGTCCGTAAAGATATGCATATGAGAGACGGATAATGGTTCTACGGTGAAAGTCCATGAAGAAATACGTTGGCTCTGGTCAACAAGGCCTTAGTAAGGGCGAATAATGGTCTTGCGGTGAAAGTCCATGTAAATATGTGATGAGGGCGTATAATGGTTCTACGGTGAAAATCCGTGAAGATATGTGATGAGGGCGTATAATGGTCCTACAGTGAAAGTCCGTGAAGATGTGTGTTGCACGGGTTGCATGCGTCGTGTGTGTTGCACGGGTTGCATGCGTCGTGTGTGTTGCACGGGTTGCGTGCGTTGAGTGTGTTGCATGGGTTGTGTGCATTGCATAGTTGGGGCTATGGTCCTTTGGTGAGTGTCCGAGAAAATCCTTGTGAAGGGTGTGTACCACCGTGTTTCTATAGAACTATTATTGTGGCTTGTGAGGGCCGATTATATGTTTTATGGATTGCATATACTGTATTGTGGGACAGATAAAACAAATTTTAAATTATTTTTAAGACTCGTGTGAATCGTGATCTAAAGACCCTTTTTCAACTGTTTTCACGGCTCTTGTGAGTGAGTCAAAAGGTTGTTTGTATCCTCGCTTTCCCATTGCAAGTGAAAACTCATTTTGAAGGCATGAAAGAGAGTCAAAAACTGCACCTCGTTTCCCTAGTATGTTTAGCTTATATTTCATGTGCTGTCTAGTTTCTGCTGAGTTTTGGCTCACGGTGTGCGATTTGAAATATTTTTCAGGTACCGGTCACGCAAGTTGATCTAGAGGTGCCGGAGGGGCAGAAGATCTGTAGTCTTTCTTTTTGCTTGTTTTTAAACATGTATGCTGTAACATGTTTTTCGGCATTGGGCCGTGTAATGTAAGCCTTTTGGCAGTGATATACAATGTATGTATGTTTTATATTGAGAGTATATTCCCGGGTTCAGTGTTATATTTGGTTGCTTGCAGCTGTTTTACGTGACCCAAAGTTTAAGGCGTGACAAAATGATATCAGAGCTCTGGGTTCAAATATCTAAGAGCCGTGGGAAGAGGTTGCATCACCATGTGAGGTTGATTGTGTGTGATTGATTGGATGTGTTTAGATGTTTTGAGAACATGAATGCGTTGACGTGTTAGGTGTGAGAATGATGTGTATATGTGAGCACGGGGGTTCAACCTTAGGATTGATTAGTCTTGCCTTTGGGCAGTTGGAATAACAAACTTGGGAGCCAAGTTAGAAACGTGTTTAGCTAACGTGATTTCTAAACAAAAATCTAAGTAGGTTGTCCAGATTAACGCATCATTCTTGTCGGTTCTCCTCGGTATGTGGAGTTTGTTTGGCATGCTTATATGCTTAGTCTTTATGTTCATGCGACATGTTGCATCTTGTGTTTTGTCTTTCCGTTCATATAGACATGATGTTTACGTGGAGAGGGCGAGGTTGTGTTCAAGGCCGTAACCATGGGTTTGGAGTTGGTGGTGGACTCCGTGGGTGGTGTGTTGTGTTGAGACAACGGTTAGTAAGGATGTGAGGTTGGGGTGAGTTGGTAGATCCCGTGCTGTTGAGATCATTAGCCGTTGTTTAGGATAACTGACCTTGTTTGACTACATCTTAGGAATGGTTTGGCTGGCCATCTCTCGTGCTTGTGTCGATTGTGATCGACGGGTTGTTTCCTTTTGACCTTGTGTTGAATTTCGGGGACAAAATTCCTTTAAGGGGGTAGAGTTGTGAGATCTTAACCCATTTTCTTTTTCGACATTTTTCGACACGTGTTTAGTGTTTTTTTTGCTGCATGTTTATATGTGTTTTGATGCATGATCGGGCTTAGATATGCATGTGGGGTTAGTTCCCGGGGCCGTTGGACGTTGTGGTGTGAATTTAAAAAAAAAGATATTTTCTGGCGAACCTATAAATATCTTTATTTAGGTATTTATTTCAAAATATCTTTTCTTCTCTCTCTAGCTTTGAAAACTCACCAAATGCTCTGCCTTCCCTCTAACTTATCGAGGGCCCGAGGCTCAGTTTTTGACGATCCAACAGTGGATCCTTGCCATTGGTACGGTGGGCTACGCGTTCATCTGGACAAAATTTTAGTTCGACAAAGTTTGTTTTTGCACGTAGATCGAGACATTGAGTTTTCAACTCAACAAGATAGGACCCTAGACTCTCGTGTCTTATAAGGGTGCTACGTGTAATCGTGTGCGTTTTTACCGGTTAAAAATGCATAAAAAATCGATTTATGTTTTGAAAATTTGGGTTTTGGTTTGAAAAGGGATTTTGGGGTTGATTTTGGTGGATGGAATCGGGTTTTGAGTTTTTCTTTCGAGGTTTTGTGCTAGCTTCGGGTTTAGGCACGTCCGAGGGTGTCGAGAATGTGTTTGGAGGCTTCGATTTGTGGTTGAGATTGTGGTTTGTGTGTGTTTGAGAATTTGGGGGCTTAGAACTCAAGAACGGGGAAAATCTGGATTTTTCTCGGGTGATTGCTCGCTCGAGAGCCCGATGTTCGCTCGAGCGAACTGGCTGCGCTGTGCCGTTTTGTTTTGATGAAATCTCCCTCGTCCAGAATCAAAATTGGGTCGTTCTTGTACTCAAATTGAAGCTCCAAAAGTCTTATTTCCAATGACACCTCTCTCACAACAAAATTCGTTTTGTAGAAAGGTTATGATCAAAAGAGTAAGGTATGTTAAGATTTCCAAATTGTTTTTCATCCATGTTGGCCGTGTGGCAGTTCGTGTTTTCCATGTTGGGCGTGTGGGAATGTGTGTTGGCCGTGTTGGGCGTGTGGGAGTCTGTGTTGGCCGTATTGAGCGTGTGGGAGCCCGTATTGGTTGTGTTGGGGCCTTGAGGGTTTCTTTTGGTTGTGCGGTGGCCTCTCGGTCGATTGGGTTATAGGGCTCGATCGACTGCTCTCCTCTAGTAATTTTTAGTTGATTGGATTATGGGGTCCTGTCAATTGAAGTCACGGAGTGGGTGTTAGTCATTTCCTGCGGGGTGTTGGGGCACGGTTGAGTGCGGGGTGATTAGTGCATCGTTGGGTGCAAGACGTGTTGGGTCTGGTGTTCTTTCTAGAGATGGGATTTTGGTGAGAACCGTTTTGTGGGATGTTTGTGTTGGCCCTTGGTTAGGTTGTGTTATGTAGGTTTGTTGTTTGTGTTGGGCGCGTGTGGGCATCGTGGGTTTGTGTTAAGTACGTGTGGGCGTCGTGGGTTTATGTCGGGTGTATGACGTGCATCGTTGCGAGCAGCGGTTTGATTTTGTTTCTTGGTTTGGGTTTCCTCCCAGTGTTGACCGCTCGAGTGGTGGTTGTGCGCTCGAGCGGTCTGGTGGTCGAGAGTTAAGTCAGTGGGTGACCGCTCGAGCGGCGGTTGAGTGCTCGAGCGATGGTGTGGTAGAGAGGTATGTCAGTAAGGGACCGTTCGAGCGGTGGTTGAGCGCTCGAGCAATGGTGTGGAGAGAGGTATGTCAGTAGGGGACCGCTCGAGTGGTGTTGGCCTCTGGGTTAGATGTTGGTTGTCCCGGTGTGTGGACGGGTCCCAGTGTGCGGACGGATCGTTCGGGTGATGTTTTGACGGGTGGCATCGTGATGTATTGCTATATATGGTTATGTGCATTTATAACTATTTTTTTATGTACAGATTATGTAAGTGGATTACATGTTTTGGTATCATTTCGTGTACCGTGATTGCATGCTTTAGAACTTAGAAGTTTTATAGGCATGGTTATGTGGAATATGGGAACGGATGGATGTGGTACATGATGCATGAGTTGCAGGTGTTGTGTGAGTCGCGTGTGTAACATGTGACGTGATTTGTGTAACATAGTGATAGTACGTGGCTTTATGCATTTAAACCCTGGTTTAGTATGCATGTTTTGATGCGGTCTTATCCCGCGGTATACGGTTTTATCCTGTGGTTTAGGCATGTGTAGTGATACCTGTTAATGCGTAGATTTGAATCTGTTTGCATATGTGGGGCAGATTTTGCTCTCTCGGTGAAAGTCTGTAAAGATATGCATATGAGGGGCGAATAATGGTCCCACGGTGAAAGTTCGTGAAGACATACGTTGGCTCTGGTCAACAAGGCCTTAGTTTGGGCGGATAATGGTTCTACGGTGAAAGTCTGTGAAGATATGTGATGAGGGCGTATAATGGTCCTACGGTGAAAGTCTGTGAAGATGTGTGTTACACAGGTTGCGTGCGTTGAGTGTGTTGCACGAGTTGTGTGTGTTGCATAGTTGGGGCTATGGTCCTTCGGTGAGAGTTCGAGAAAATCCTTGTGATGGGTGTGTACCACCGTGTTTCTGTAGAACTGTTATTGTGACTTGTGAGGGCCGGTTATATGTGTCATGGATTGCATGTACTGCATTGTGGGACGGATAAAATCAATTTTAAATTGTTTTTAAGACTCGTGTGAATCGCAATCTAAAGACCCCTTTTCAACTGTTTTCATGGCTCTTGCGAGTGAGTCAAAAGATGATTTTTTTCCTCGCTTTCCTGTTGCATGTAAAAACTCGTTTTGAATGCTTGAAAGAGAGTCGAAAACTGTACCTTATTTTCCCAGCATGTTTAGCTTATACTTCATGTGTTGTCTAGTTTCTACTGAGTTTTAGCTCACTGTGTGGGATTTGAAATGTTTTTCAGGTACCGATCATGCAGGTTGATTTTGAGGTGCCGGAGGGGCAGAAGATCTGTAGTCTTTCTTTTTACTCGTTTTTAAACATGTATGTTGTAACATGTTTTTCGGTGTTGGGGCCGTGTAATGTAAGCCTTTGGGCGGTGATATACAATGCATGTATCTTTTATATTGAGAGTGTATTCTCGGATTCGGTGTTATGTTTGGTTGCTTGCGGGTGTTTCACGTGACCCGGAGTTTGGGGCGTGACAGAAGCACTGGACTAGTTTCCATTTAGGCACCTGATGATGAGGACAGGCTCTAATAAGATCCTTAAGGCGTTCCCAAGTCTCGTAGAAGGTCTCACCGTCGAGTTAAGTGAAACTTATGATAGCGCATCTAATTTGGTTGGTCTTGCCTATAGGAAAATATTTTTTAAGGAATTCTTATTGAAGTTTTGCCAAAGTAGTGATGGTGTTCCGTTCTAGAGAATTATGCTAGTGTTTGACTTTATCTTTAAGGGAGAATGGGAATAGTTTCATTTTAAGGGCCTCATCAGAGAAATTACTAATTTTGACCGTTGAGCACATTTCTAGGAATTCATCTATATGTTTTTCGGGTCCTCATTACCAAATCCACAAAAGATGGGAGCATTTGAATGATATTGGATTTGATTTCATAGTGCGTGGCTCCAACTGCAAGGGACTGGAGATAGGAAGGTGACACATACTCTAAAGAAGTACAGTACTCAATTAGAGATTTGATCTGTGGGTTGTCCTGATGTTGGCCTGCCATGGTAGTGGGTACGGTGTGTGATGTGAGTGAAGCTCGTTGGGCCGTCCAAAAAGTGCGTTCAATTCCTGGGTCAAATGGAGCTAAAACTGGACAAGTAGATCGGAGACTGAGCATGCACAAACAAAATACTAGGGATAGGCTACAAGCCCCCCAAATCTAGTTTTCTCTGATTTGAAACAAAGACAAAATTTAAAACTCGCAATGCATGGATAGAGATGATCCTCTTTGCTTGTCTTTGTGCCTGTTTGTTCCAAACTCCTGCCGTCGTCGATCTTCGAAGAACCTGAAAAAGGAAGAATTGTAACTCACTGTTGTGGGCATTTTTCAAGTCTCGCGGGATACACCAGATATCTACTGTTTTTCGACAAACGTTCTTTTCTTTTCAAAATAAAAAAATCTAAGATATCTGAGCATCCTTTTTAGAAAATTGGAGTTGCCACTTGGTTTTTGAGAAAAATCAAGAAAAACAAAAAGAAGGCTATGGATTTTTTTAAAAACGTAACAAGAGAATAAGAGGATTCGGGGGCTAAGATACAAAAAGGGAAAAGTGTTAGGCACCCTTTTTGCCCAACCGTGAGGTTGGCCTCTACGTTGTCAATATTAGTTCTTATTGTAAACTTTTTAAAGGTAACATATACAGAACGGGAGGTTAAAGACAGGTCAAAAAAAGCGAGAAAATAAACAAAATCTTAACTACAATCTTAACGTCATGCAACTTGGTTTTTATTTCTAGATATGCCACACGTATCGTTTGAGCAAAGCAAAGCGAAAAATATGCGAATGAGCGATAAAACGAACAAGTAAAGGTCTAAGGGTCGTGCAACTGTATTTCGGCCCCTAACATGCAATGAACAGGCTGTACAAAACAAATAGAAAAGACTTAAACACTATTTTAAGCTACTGAATATACATAAAAACTCACAGCTGTAGCAACCAATGTTGCGGCCTAGACAAAATAAATCACAAAATATGCGATCGTGACAAATATAAGGTTACTACGAAGAACAGAGTAAAACAATCTCACAGCCGTAACAAATAAAAGTCATGGCTATGGTTTCTAAGGGTTCAAAAGGAGCATATTCAACATACAAGGCCTAAAACATACTCAAATAAATAGGATATGCTAGGCAGAGACCATAAACCATTCGTTCTAGGCTAGATATACCATCGTCCATCCTCTACAAAAATAATATCTCTAAAACAGAATGTACAGGATATCAAAATGAACAACAGAATACTTAAAACACACTTTTATGTCACTAGCCTAACAAAACCTCGCGGTCGTAGCAAAAGAACATGGCGGCGTGATAAGCATGGAAATAAAACAGGAGGCCGTTATGTTTGTAGATCTACAAAAGCAAAGAGAAATGGGATATATAGAATGGAGACCACGACCCATTTAATCTCGGTCAGATCTACCATCCACTTCCCATCAAGAACATGGACTATGATACAGAATATGCAAAAAAGAATAAAGAGAAGAAAGACCTTAAAAATAAAGGGATAGACAAAAGTTTTTAACATGATTTTCATGCTTTTAGCCTTATAAGAACATCACGGCCGTGACAATATGATACTGCGGTCGTGAACAAATAAGGCAAAAATATATCGGCCATGTCTACGAAGTTCATGGCCATGACTGTAGGTTAAACAAAACATACGACTGTGACATTAAAAGGTCACATCCGTCATATTCCAGAACCTCATAAAGTTTTGAAGTGCTCAGTGTGCTTGTGAGCATCGAAATGAAGTAAAACGACAATAAACATGTGAAACAAAGAGTTACGAATACACTATTGATAATGAAAACTTGAAGGAACAATGCTTAGATTAAAATAAATAATGAATAAACGATAAAAATAATGAAAACCTTATCCACAACACCTCGGGGGAAGAAAATAAGAGTTTACAGAAGAGTCGTGAGTTCCTAAGATTACCTCGTGTGAATATCCACCTCGAATGACCCATCGGGGGCCAGAATAGGCTATCTCCAAGCCAATACGAGCTCTACGAACTCCTTCGACACAAGGAAGACCACGAACAAGGCTTGAAAAGTGTAGAATGGATAAGGAAATATCGGATGGGGGTGTATTTGGGCAGAGTTTGGACCTTCATGTTCTTCCTCTCTCTTGTTCTGCTTGGAAACGCTGCCTATTTATAGGTAAGGCGAGCAATATAGACCCCCTCTAAGATGTTGTCATCTGTCCAAAAAGGAATAATATTGACGACCGTTACCTTTTCACTTTTCCATAGTGACGATCGCTATTTTATGGTGACGAAAATGACAGTCACAACTTTTAAAAGTCGTGGCTAGAATAAAAAGATGCGGTCGTGACAAAGGAAGTCACTGCCTGGTTTAGGGTTTACAAAAAGGTCATGGCCGTGACATAAAAGTCACGATCGTAACATAAAAGTCATGGCCTAGATGTTGTTTGGTGGTTTTCTTAGGTTTTGAGTCATATTTGTGATTCTGCTTACTTTAGAGTATATTTTAGCATGATTCTCATACTTTCGTCATTGGAGCGCATTTGAGGCAGGTGCCTAAAATTTAGTTTGGTCAGATTGGGGTGTTTACAACTGCAGTATTATAAGAATCGAAAAATCAAGAATAAAATCTTTTAATGAATATATCGTAACCGTAATTAAATTCTCGACAACGGCGCCAAAAATTAGTTCGTGTCATACCGTACTAAAAATAATTATTTAAAATATTATTTTAACTACTAACTCGTAGAATTGTGACTAACATCCGGATATCGACCACAAAGATTTGAATGCAATTATGATTTATTTATAAATATTTTATTAATAATTTTTTTTAAGAAAAAGGAGTTTGATTTGGATTATAATTCTAATTAAACTAAAAAGGTTGGAAATCAAAGTTTTAGAATTCAAATAGGAAAGAGATTCTTCTGGGTTTAGAGTCCTCACAAACCAGTAACTCTTAATTTCATTCAAACTCTAGTTTATCTCTATTTGATTCAACCCAAACCTATTGCGACTACAAGACCGGTAAAAATTATCAAGAAAATAAGCTCGAATCCAAACCTGGCATACTCTATCTAATCTTTTGGCACAGATCGTCCGGAGCATAACCCGTCCTGACGAAGTATAGAGTATCTCATGTTCAAATATCGAAACACAAATATAACAGTTAAATGATCTCATTTTCACAATCACATAAAATAAAAATGAAAGTAAATAATAAAATTTAAAACTCGTTGATCAAAATGTCAAATTTAGCTTATTGACTTCTTGGATATTTTTTATCCCAAGAGGTCAGAACAAATTTAGCTTATTTGGGCCAAAAAAGTTGCCAATTAGGGCCAAATCTAATCCAAAATGACCTTAGTTGGTGTTAACAGACTCGCTTTTTGAAAGTGAATACAGATGTATTATTAGATATGGGAAAATCATTCACTAACTATTTTTCAAAAGTTGATTTACTGGTTGCAAGCGTATTAGGTCAGATATCACAATTTTCTGTTGTTAGATGCCAACAACCTTCGCATAGTTTTTCTAGTTTTCGTGAGCTCGTTATAGTTAACAACTCTGATTTGCATCCTCCCAACTAGATCATCTTGATTTTTTCTCGCGCGATCATGGAAAAAAAATCAAATATGGTTAATTTACTTTTTTTGGAAGCAAAATGGGGTGTTAATAGTTGTTTTTCGTCTTTTTCCTGGTTTGCTATCAAGTGTTTCCATTTAAGCACACCTGCCTTTTGTTGGATAACTGACTGTTCGATATAGCCTTTTATTCGACAAAGTTCGTATGAGGCTTTATCTCGAAAAGACACTCTCATTCCACTCGACAAGACATTAATATCCCTGTTGATAAGTATTTGCAAAATATGGTGTAAACACTTTCTCATAGAATGGATTATAGAATTATGGTTACGAAATTAAGGGTTTTTATATTTTATCATTTTAATTTTTGACTGTTTTTAATTAATTTTAGGAATAAACTCATAAAAAATTATTTTTAATTAACACTGTTAAACGACAAGTTTAACAACGTTGGCTAGTGTCACTTCAAAAACCTCCGAGAAAATCCTTGTATTTTAAATAACCATAAGGAATGTCAGCATATTTACCCAAATCTTTATTTAAAACTTTCATATCACATGCTCAGTTTCAATTTCTTGAGAAAGTCACGTTTACATGTTTTTCTATGCAAAAATAAAAGTGTAGCCTAAGTAAAGATGAGAGCATCAAATTAATGCTCCCAAATATTCCACAACAATAACCATATGACGAAACCTTAGAATAAACAAATAATAAGAAAAGTGAAGCACCAGCCTGCTAGTGGAATCTGAATCAAGCGTCAACAACTTTAGCTACTTATGCAAATGAACTGGGAGAATCATTGGATCAGTGGACAGGATAGTAAAAAAAGTTCTGCAATCTCCTCTTTTTTTTTTTCCCATCGAATCTTCATTAAAATATTACCTTACATGAAAGATTAACAAGTCCATTAGTTAAAGAAATTTCCCAGTAGAGGCGGGAAAAAAATAGTGAGATTGGAAGTACAAAAAAAATTCTTCCCCTAGCCCTCCATGGGACCACTCCAATTTTGTTTGCCAAGATGAAAAAATAAGTGAGTAATATTCATTTATTTTATTAGTTTAAATTGTGAAATTTACTATTTATTTGACTGTAGTGTTCACAGTTTAAACTAATAAAAATTGAATAACATTCATTCACCTTGTCAAGTTAAGTAAACAAATTTATTTTTCTTGAACCCCTCAGTTATTTATCTATACGGTTATTTATCTACTGGGGTTTGTATTTACTTTTCTCTCTCTTCTGCTTTGGTCCTTCCTCTCTCAAGTCTCAATTCTGGTTAGGCCTTTTGGGAATCCGGAAGTGCCATTGGAGCACTTGCTCCGGCTTGCACAGAGCTCTTGTTGGCTTTTGATTTCTGCATTTTAATATCATTTGCTTCAATGTCTTCAATCATCGTCACCATCTGCTTGTTTCCTCCATTCCCCTTAACTGGTTCCAGGATTATTGAATCGGCTTCCCTTTCCTTGTACTCCTTGTACTTGCCCCATAGAACGGAGTAAAGCCCGGCCACTATTAACACAGCGCCAAGAACACTAAACCCAGAAAGAGAAAGCAAGAATATCAGTCCCGAAGGAAGAGGAAATATTAAGAAGCTCGAATAGTAGAAAATTAAATACACTACTGTTTTCTTATGTACAGTTATTTCTGTTAACTTTGTATCTACCTAAAAAAAATTAGGTTATTAAGGTGCTGTTTGGCATTTGTAAAATTATGAGTTTATAATTGTAACTTGTAGTAAAAATTGTGAGTAGTTGGTAAATATTGTAGTTTGTTGTTGAAAAAGAAGAAAAAATAATTATAACATATAATAGAAGTTGTGGGTGCTTAAAAAAAATTGTAATTTATAGATAAAATTAATAGTAGGATGTTAAAAATTAATAACAATAATTTTACCAAACACTCTCTAAGTTGAGAGGTAACAATATTATATTAAATAATCACTTATTTAATACCCAACCAACACAGATCATTCTTTTTCTTCTCTCTTTATTGTACGGGCCTTCATTTTGAATCTATCATGTGGTGCTAATTTTTTTGTTTACTTTTTTAAAGTAGATCAAATGGCTGATATCATGTTAAACCTTTTTATTCATCCTAAAAGTTTAAATTATTAAGGGGAGAGATTGTGAGATTGAAATATTATATTTAATAATCACTAATTCGTATATGTATAATATACTATTAGATTAACATTTTTTCCTTCATCCTCACTTTCTCTTAGATTGAACTATTTGTGCTCATTGACAGTGACATTTCATGAAAAATACAATTGAACCTGATAAAAATGAAAGTGAAAATTTGTTCCCTTCGATATGGATGGAAAATTGGGAACTATTTTGAAATAAGTATCTAGTGGCTACATGAACTAGGGGAAAAATAAGAACGAAATCTCATGAATTAAAGTTTCATAAAATAGGTTCAAATAATGAATACTGTATTTACTATTACGTTATTTTTGTTAGTTGCTGGGAAGAATTGGGGTGAAGAGAAGCTTACCCTCCAACATAGATCTTCTCTGCAAGGATGAAAGAACCCATGATTGCCACAATAATCATCATCAGAGGACTGAAAGCAGTCACAAAGACAGGCCCTCTTTTCTGCATGACCAGACCTTGAACATAGTATGAGATGCTTGATGACACTATTCCCTACAATCAAAGACAGACATTTTGAATTGATATCTTGATTGATTGACTGATTGATTGAGAGATAGCTCACTACAAGAAAATACACTTTTGCCCATTATTTTTGCCGACTAAATAATGTTTGGTCGGCAAAAGTATAGACTTTCTATAACCAAACGCAGTTTAGTCGGCAAAAGTTTAGACTTTTCGCGACCAAATACATTATGATCGGGAAAAGTATAGAGTTTTCCGCGACCAAATACATTTTGGTCGGCGAAAGTGTATAGTTTTCTGCGACCAAAGTAAGTTTGGTCGGCAAAAGTATAGTTTTCTGCGACCATATAAAAATTTGGTCGGCGAAAGTATAGTTTTCCCCGACCACATGAAGTTTGGTCGGCAAAAATATAATTTTTTATTTTTTTTAAAAAATATCTAATACTATTAATTATTAAAAAATATTAAACTCATATTACGAGGACTGCAAGTCTAGCTAGTTATATATATGTTTAGAATAATAAAACTTAATTTGATAATTTCATGAATAATTTTAATTACAAAAATAAATTTAACTCTTTTATAAATATATTTTTTAATTTATATATTTAAAAATATTTTTATAAGCAACGTACAAATTTTGTTTTAAACAAATTAAAAGGATGAAAGTAATGTACAAATTTGATAAAACAATGTCAAATTTTATAGGAGCATGAGAATTGGATGGATTTTATAGGAGAAAAAGGCATGCTCTAGTGGGGCATGTACAATAATAAGCAGAAAAGAGCCAAATAGTGGCTTTATATGGCAAATGACTAGTAGGAGGGATGACAGTGAAGTTTACAAGTACGAACGATGGATCTCTTGTGTTGCCTCACCTGCATTTATGCATTGTTTTACTTAATGTGATTAAGGGAATCAATTAAATGTGGTAGGTTTACTAATATACTTATTCATGCTATATTAAAGAAAGAATGTTCTAGAGGCTTTGAGAAATTTAGTAATAAGAGATAAAACCTGGTGCCAAACACCCCCACTTCAAACACCCATGTTTCCTTCTTCTCTGTGTGCTTCTTTCCCCCAAAACCCGTGACTGTCGTCGCACCCCACCTCTTGTCAGCGCCCCCGGGCCATATCATTGTTGCCGACGTCACCTACCGCCGCCGATGCTGGCGATCACACCCTACCCCGACGCTGGTCTTCTTCCTCTTCTTCTTCAGTTTTTTTTTCTTTCTTCCGCCATGAATGAGCTTCGAGTGACTAAACTCCCGTTTCTCTCCAAAATTGGTTCCGTTGTACGCCTAATTAGATGCTACCAACGAGGAATTCGAGTACTAAAGCACCTAGGCGCTGAAACCATGGATGGCTGAAGAAGCTAGGGTTTTGAAGTTTTGGGAATTTTGCTTCTACAAGGTAGGATATTGACGAAACTTTGATGATATGTGATGATATGGGTTGATTCTTATCAAAACCCCTTTGAGACTCAAAGAAAATTTGGAAGTTTCTCAAACTCTAGTTAGATTTATGGTTTTCTTAGTTGGTTTTTAAGAATATTAAACTCACATCATGAAATTTGAGATTTCCATGAAGAAATTAAATAATGTGACAAGATTGTTTGTGGATAAGACAGCCAAAAACTTAAATCTAAATTAAAGGTCCATAAAAGGTTTGAACGGTCTCAATGTTTTGTAGAAAAGCGTTATTTGATTTGTTGAACCTTTGATAATAATGATTTGGAGTTGAAATATAGTTTAAATTATGAGTTAATGGGGTGAGCTATGAATTTGATTTAATTAATGGGGTGTTAAATTCAACTTTAATTTAAAACTTGTTGCTTGTGGGCTACTGATTAGAAGATTAAACAGATAGTTTGCAGTGAAACATGGGTGTTGTAGTTGAATTCCTAAGAATTTATGGTCTCCAAATTAAAACTTACAATTTAATTATAAGTTATGAAGGAATATTGGAATCTTAATGAATTCAGAATTTTATGTCTTGTTCTTATAGCAAGTGAGAGTATATCTCATCAATCATGAGTTCAGGATTGATGAGATATACTTTCTTTGAAAAAAAAAGATGAGATATACTCTCACTTGCTAATAGTTTAATATTCTAATTGATGCAGCTTAAGAATTCAACACAGCTTTGAGGAAGATTAATGAAATGATGAGGATGACTCTATCAGACGAGTGGAAAATACCTGTTGCTGAGTATCATCAACCGTTTACAAAACCTGTCTATTGAAGTTTAATTTTAATGAGTAAAGAATTTTAATTTTTTGGTACTTCTGTCTATTGAAATTTTATTTAATGAGCGTGTACTAAGAGTGTATTAATGTGGTGGCTTATGTGATTTAATTTTTTTTAGAACATTTATGATTTTAAAATGAATGATAGTTTTTTTATTAATTTTTGTATGCACAAAGATTACATGTTTACTTTATGAATTGTCAATAGTTTGTTCTAGAAGGACTTTTGTGATGCAATAATTAATAAGAATTACGTATCGTTTTGAATATATATAAATTATTGATTATAAATTTATTTGTATATGGATCACAGGTTTAGTTCGTAAATTAATAATTATTTGTATTAGTTAGTGCTTTTTTTATAGAGTTATGAATAATAATAATAATTATTATTATTATTATTATTATTATAATTATCGTTGTCAATTCTTTTTCTATCAAAATATTGTATTGTGGAAAATAACTTTTGGTGATTAAATAATGTAGTCGGCAAAACACACTTGCCGACTAAATGGGTTTGTTGGTGAAAGGCATTTAAAAAATTAAAGGTTTTTGCTGACGACACTATTTTGGTCGCCAAAACACCTTTGCCGACCAAATGGATTTGTCGGCGAAAGGCATTTAAAAAATTTAAAAATTTTTGCCGACGACATAATTTGGTCGCCAATAACAACTTTTGCCGACCTAATGGTTTGGTCGGCAAAGGTCCCTGCACTTTGCCGACTGAGGAATTGGTCGCCAATGCCTCTTTTTTACCGACTAAATTGTTTTAGCGACTAATCATGTTCGTTGGAAAAAGTATATTTTGCCGACTACACTATTAGTCGAGAAAACTCCGAGATCTTTGGCGACCACCGTGATTTTGGTCGGCGAAGGTCTTTGCCGACAGTTCTTTGCTGACAACAATGGCGACCAAAAACTTTGGTCGGAAAATGTTTTTGGCGACCAAAAAATAACTTTTGCCAACAAAAAATTTGGTCGGCAAAAGTGTATTTTCTTGTAGTAGAGAGAGAGAGAGAGAGAGAGAGAGAGAGAGAGAGAGCGCTCTTACAGCATAGGCTGCAGCTAGAAGGTTCATGTCCCACCCAATTGTCCAAACTGAGGATTTGTGTTCCATTACTAAGGTGACTGCAATGGATTGCAAAGTACCCATAAAGCACACAAGGGCAGTCAGGGAGAGCTGAGCTGTGTACCTTGTCATTGTGATTGCCTGTCATACAAATCAAATTAAATATATTAGTGTCACATACTAGAGAATCCATTAAAGATAGTACTTGAGTTATCAAGATTTTACAAAATGGCTAGGGAAATTTATTTTTAAAAAAGGAAAAATGCTAACTATATCTCTAGAAGTAATAGGTTTTACCTTCAAATGTGTATTGATAATATTGAATTTTTTTTCCCACTAAACTATCCACGGCCGGAGTGTGTGGTCATTAGCATGACAGTTTAAAAAAATCGTACTCATATTTACACACTATTCGGAGTTGATTTCCCTATATATACATATAATTATTCAATATAATAAGTGCCTCATATAATTGGTTATACACCCATGAGTTAATCATTTTTTTTGGGGGGAGTTAATCAATTTTGCTTTTATAAAACAAAATAAAAGAGTGTTAAAAATTTATTTAATTTTTGTCTGTAATTAATTACCTGAAGGATGAAGAAAGAAGCCCAGGCAAAAGTGGCAATAATAAGGAGAATGGAGCCCAAAAACCAGTCCTTGTCAGCAGCAGCAGCAGCAGCAGAAGCATTGGTTTCAGGGACATAGGAAGTGTGAGGGTTCATGTGCTTGGACCACAACATGTTGATGGCTTCACCCTTGTACAGTGTCATCAACATGGCCCCAGCCACTGTCACTATTGTTCCCACAACCTTCGCTTGGCATCTAACCTTCTTCATGTCTACCTTTTCCATCCTATGCACCAAATCGGATTACTTGGTTTCTCAGTATAAACCAAATAAATTATATACATAAATACATAGAAGATGTTTTAGAAATTTCTAGATTATAGTTAAAAAATATAATCAATTATGACTTCAAATAGAAGTTATAAATGATCGTTACAATTGTAAATTTATACCTTAAGCAGTAGAATTTGTATCAATTTATTTAACATATGATACTACAAGCAAAAAATATATGTAGAAGTGTTTGAATTTTGTTTAAGTTTTTTTACTAAGCTATAAGTTAAAAATTAAAAAAATAATTTATAGCAAATAATCTCATATTTATTATCTGTTAGTATTATGAAAATAGTAATAATACTACACGTGCAATATAACTTACCACATTTTGTTTTTTCTATACACTACCAATTATTTAATAATGAAACTTATGTGGGTTCTGTTGCACCAAGTGTTGTGAATATATATACCAAATCATGTCGTAAACAAAAAATGAGAAAAAATTCAACTGTGGTATTATTGTGAAAATATAACCTCATTTAGTGTGAATCTAAAAATTATGCGCCTCACATTTTTTATGCTAAAATTATCTCATAACTATTTATATTTTCACCCGATTTTTAATGCTAATTTTTTTAACTGTAAAAGCAAGGAAAAAATCTCATTACATTTCTTTCTTTCAACAATAATAATTTGCATACAATGTTCAATACATATTATATTATATATATATATATATATATATATATATATGTAGAGAGAGACAAAGAGAGAGAGAGAGAGAGAGAGAG
>JAULJZ010159329.1:0-27324 GCA_032270985.1 Heliamphora pulchella
CTCAAAGTACTGTACATCATCTGAACACAATTAATCAATCACTTCGGGATTAAGAGTTCGTGGAATACATGATAATATCGGATGTTGATCAATTCATATAGTCAGTATAGAATCGATCATCCTGTTGATCCCGCTCAATCACTCCAAGTGTACTAGCACATCGAGCTCGAACATCGAATTCTCAAAACTTGAATTCGATCCATTCGACCTAGCCAAGACCAGCTACTATAACGATGTACTACAATCGTACCAGTGAAATGTCTAGGTCCATTGCGATTGTGAGCCGACCTGTATAATCTGTCAGAACCTTTGACCCGATCTTCCGTACAGCACGCATCGAGTCAAATACTGGACAGAATATACGGACTATGCATTCATACTTCACAAATATAAATATGAAACTATAAATACAAAACCATCTCAAAATGTTTCTCATTAATATGCCAGGGATCCAAAATAAAATACATAAAAAGCATGACTTTTCAGTATACATTCCCAACATGAACATGACCACGACCACATTGGGGTAATTAATTTTTTACTAACTATATAAATTAATTCTCACCCCAAGGTTATTATTGGTGCTTATGCTCTTAATTCCAAAATAATTATTATTTACGTATATTTAATATTTGTTATTTTGATTCATTAGAGGGTGCGATCTTTTATGGGTCAATAGTCCCGGTGAGTTGGATAGCGATATTAATTGTATGGTGAATATTAGTTATTGATAGAATCTACGTCCCGATTGTTCGGGATTGACAATACCCCCTAAAGAAAACTTATAAGTTTTGATTGGGCCGGGAAATAAGTTAAGTGGAAGAGTTTAAGAAATTTTAAAGAAGCTGATTAAATTAAATTTTCAATAATTAAATTTAACTGGCGGGTATCGAAAATCTTAACATGAGGAAATGAGTTAAGAATTTAATAACAAGGGCTCGAATAATCGGTTTTGAGAATATGGCTGAGAGTGCAATTACGATTCTTTAGTGGTATGAATTGTAATTTATGTTTTTATGAAATTGCTTCAAGGGCAGGTGGGTTTTCATAATTACATTAGAAGCTCAAGTCGTATTTACTCCACAGATCTCTGTTGTAACCATATATATATGCGGTTATGCTAGACATAAATCATAAGTCATCTTTCAAGACTAAGGTTTCCACATATTTCCTATTGTGATTAATTTAGAAGGTTTAAGTTCACGAAGGATCGTAACCCACTTTACGTTCGTGACTCGCATCGGGAATACAGTAGAAGGCTTGATCGGGGCTTCAACTCGAAGGATTCACATTCATGGTTGTTGTAATAACCGAAATCAATCTACCAAATTTTGGAAGGTATAACCCCATAGTTAACTTTGGGAGTACGGGCTTTATTTTGATCGTTTGACATCAAAAAGTTTTAATTTGTAGCCTGTTTCGGCGATTGCTCGTCCAGTAACTTTTTATCTAAAAATCGTATTCAAATTAATTATCTTGGCAGTTTGCCTCCAACACTTTGTCGCCGACGAAGCCAAAGCCGCCACCCACCAATGCTGAGAAAACCAAAGAGAGGAAGGAGAGAATAAACATCTTCGAGGAGAGAGAGATCGAGAGAGATCAAGAGAGAGTGAGAGCTTGAGAGGGAGATCAAGAGAGAACAAGAAAGAGTCGACAGAGAAAGTGAGAGCTCGAGAGAGAGATAGAGAGAAAGCTAAGAAAGAGAGTAAGAGAGAGAGGAGAGGAAAAGAGAATGTCAAAGCTTCGCGTGAATGGTTTTTTCAAACAGTCTTAGAACTTTGTTTTGTTATCGACCTCACAACCATGAGGTCCGTCTCTTTCAAAACTAGCAGTCGTCACAACTTGACCATGGCCATAATCTAATTTTGTAACGACCGTGCCTTTTATACAAACGTTTCTTAAGACCGTGAACTTTTGTTCAGGCCGCCATTTGCTTAGGAAAAAATCGTACAGGCTGTGACATACAAAAGTGACGGCCACTATTTTGTTTTGAGCTTTCCCCTTTGCTTAGACCTTAGAACTACCCCATGTGGGTTTTGAACAATTGAAGGCTCTATTATCCCATCTTCATGATCTAGATACCCCTTTAAACCTTCGGTCCTCCACATGACCTTAAACTGGCCCATCAGTCCTTTTCGTGACTTTAAATTGACTTGTTGGTCCTCAACATGTCCTAAAATTGTCTTTAGTCTCTTCGATCCTCCTCATGACCTCAAACTGGCTTACCGGTCCCCGTCACGACCTAACACTGATAAGTTTTCCCCCTAAGAGTTCAGTCCTCCTCATGACCTTAAACTGACTTGTTGGTCCTCGCACAACGTTAAAATGCCCTTTTGAAGCTTTGATCCTCCTTATGACCTTAAAATGACCCATCAGTCCTCCTCATGATTTTAAACTAACCCATTGGTCCTCCTCTTAACCTTAAACTAATCCATTGATCCTCCTCGTGACCTTAAACTAACCTGTCAATCCTCCTCATAACCTTAAACTTACCCGTAGGTCCTCGTGTGACCTAAAACTATCCTTAGCCAATTCAGTCCTCTTCGTGACCTCAAACTTACTTATCGATCCTTAACGTGACTGAAACGAACCGGTACAGACCCTACTTGTAACAACCCTATTGATAACGACCCATGTAAAGACCCAGCCCAAACCCTAATGTTAGTGGCAGATAGTCCACAAGGCCATGAAACACAAAAGAAGTTTAGAACCCTAACTCGAATCACAAACCCTAAGTTCGGCCCAAAAACTCTAAAAAGGTCTAAACCTCGGGTAACAAAACCTTAACACCCAGAGAGTCTCCTAACATTCTAAATTAAGTAAATATTATAAAATAATGAATTAAAAATCAAAAATTCTCACAAAAAGGGTAAAATGACCGTTTTGCCCCTAGTATAGCAAAAGCCTTAAAAACTCAAATTTTGACATATGGATACCCTAAATCAAGGATTTAAGTACAATTAAGTGGTGAAAGACAAAATAACATCAAAAATGACAAAAATTCCCCTTAGTGGCCGATCGCCTTGGGAAATGTGCCTAAAAGTAACTTATTTTCTTCTTTTTAGCTTTAAATGATGAGAAATGCATTAAATGAGGCATTATGATGATCCCAAACTTGTTGAACAAGTAATATATCTAATAATGTAGTGTTATAAGTCAATAAAAGTAAACAAATTATTATTGAAGTTCATACACAACAAAATAAGTTAAAAAGTCCTATATTGCCAAAATAGCTTAATTTGACTTAAAAGACTACATCTATTTAATCAATTGTTATGAAAATTATGATAATATATTGAAATGCTATATTTATCATAAACATATTAATATAATAAGTCTCAGTAGAAAAAGACACCTAAAAGATACATCAAATTAACTTTTAATGCATTTTCTTGCACAATAGGGGCACAAAAATAGAGGCAAATCCTCTGATTGATGGGAATCAGATTTTTTGTCCCCCAATCAGCCCCTAGATACATCTAGTTTCTCCATATCTTATTTTAGCCCACAAAAGAATCAAATCAATTCAAATCAACTCAAATAACATTTAATGGAATGAAGAAAAAGGAAGCTTCCTTGTGTACTTCTTGTCCCCCATGTGTTCCTTATCCTCCTCCTATTTAAACCAAGCCAAACACCTCTTCTCCCTTTCAAAATTTCATGCATATAGAGAGAGAAAGAGTGGGTTGAGTGTTCTTGAGGGTTTGAGAGAAGGAAGAAGAAGAAGAAGGAAGCATCCAAAAAGTGGGGTCTTTGGAGACCATGGTTTTAAAGCTAAGTCCTAATCCATCCTCCACCATCTTTTGATCTTCAGGCCTTGGGTTATAAGAGACCACGATCTTTTCCAGACTAGTTCATAACTGACCCACCCATTTGATAAATTAAGAAGAAAAAGATTCATACCGGTAATAAGAAAGTGAAAAATAAAGAAACAGCCTCGAACTCACGTTACCGTTAGTACGCTAGCAAAGGAGGTACATCGATGTTCACACCGACCTTTCCACCAACGTGTTAGAGTTTGGATTTTTGCCATCATTACCCAGGGATGAAGGATCTCGATCATAACAATGAACGTTTGGAGCCTAATAAAGAATTAACCACCAAGTCACAATGGATCACATGACTAGATAATTACCACAAATATACCTTTTATCACGTTCGTTTTACCCTAGAATGACCAACTGCCTGA
Organism: Heliamphora pulchella; assembly: GCA_032270985.1. Lineage (NCBI taxonomy): Eukaryota > Viridiplantae > Streptophyta > Magnoliopsida > Ericales > Sarraceniaceae > Heliamphora > Heliamphora pulchella. The sequence goes on from JAULJZ010159329.1 coordinate 4,190, forward strand.
GAAAACGATCCAGTTATTGTAAGAGACATTCAAACCCAACGTTCTAGCACGTCAAGAACATACGGTAGAAGCCAAGAAGAATGGAGCAACCCTTGGAAGGACTAGAGAGAAAATGGAAGCATATGATTACAAATTTCGTCATTAGGATTATCAAGATCACCTCAAAGATCGGTAGCTCTTTAGCTAAATAATTCAAGGATTTGGATGCTAAGGAGTTTGTGGAAACAGTGAGTCCTATTGACGCCGAAGATTATTTGAAGGGTGGAGTATGCATTGTAGACAGACCAAGTTACTCACATGGTAGACTCTTAAACTATCAGTTTGTATTCGTTTGGAGTATAGACTGGGTAGCTCTTATAGAGTTGGTATTTGGGTTCTAATATGGTATCGATGTGAGTCGCAAGGAAGTTGCTTTCATAAACCTTTTGTGATGTGACCAGTTATGGCAAGCTTGTTTAGATTGGTGAGTAGATGTTACCGGTATAAAGAAGAAATTTTCTTACAGGAACGTGTGAACTCTATGTATAAAAAGTTGAAAGGTGATATAATTTTGTTATTTTTGGTGAAGTTATATAGCATCTTAGTGTGAGTACGTGGGAAAAAGAAGTGTTTGGATGAGGAGAATGGAAGCGTAAGTGAGACTATACAAATTCATGGATATGGTTTTTTGTAATTGGTCTCGAGTGAATCGAGTGTATTGGTAGAATGTGGGTAAGATGAAATAACTAAAGTGTGAAAATGATTCTTGGTTTGATTGTGTGGAAGAAAGTGTGTGAAGGGATTGAGTGATGATGATAAGAGACTTTATAATCAAGAGTTAATACTGTTCAGTTAAAGGATTGTAGAGTGGATGGTACATACGTGAAGGAAATATGTGACGAGATTGTGATTAGATTCATATGAGTAAGCATATACCTAGGGAGCTTTTAGTCTGTGTGGTATGTTTAGCCCTAGTGGCTCATTAAGTTCAAGTGGCGGTAGCAATCTTGATGGTCGTAAGGCTAGAGTAGCCCAATACAAAGTGGTGATGTGGTTTCGAGTTAATAGTCGTTAGTCGATCGGGAAGTAGTTTTTGATGTACGTTTGAATATGGTAATGAGCTGGTTTTCGGTAAAGTGACAGTCATTCCAGACAAAAGTAGAGAATGTTTGAAATCAGTTTTGGTGGTGGGCTAGTTTAGAGACATATGTAAATTATATTTCGGAGCTAATGTATTCTCAAGGATAGACTAGAATCATGATATCATAGATTGAAAGAGCGGGAGTCAAATATACCTAAGACTATCTTTAGGACTTATTACGAGCATTATGAAATTGTGGTGATGCCTTTTGGGTTAATAAATGTACTTGCTGTGATTATGGATCTGATGTTACGAGTGTTCAGAAGCATTCTAAATTAATTTGAGATTGTGTTGATAAACGATATTCGGTTATATTCTTGAAGTGAAGAGGAACACAGGAAACAATTGAAGATTCTTTGTAGGTTTTGTCTATCTTTCTGTCGGGTAATGAATGGTAGATCTGGCCTAGACCGAATGGTTCATGGTCTCCATTCTATGTACCTTCATATTCGCATGATTTTGAGGTTATTTAAATATTACAGCCACCTTCTTTTCCTTCATATTTGTCATGGTCATCACCCCCTTTGTTACGACTGTGTAGTTTTCGAGAGATCAGTAGCATGTAAATGTGTTTTAGGCTCTCTGTTATTCATTTTTGATATCCTGTGTATTTTGTTTAGAGTTATTATTTGCATAGAGGATGAAGGACGGTAGATTTAGCCTAAAACCAATAGGTTATGATCTCTGTCTTACATATCCTATTCATCTGAGCCTATTTTTAGCCATGTGCAATGTATATACCCCTTCTATACCTCTTAAAAACTATGGCTGCGATATTTTTTTGTTATGGCAGTGACATATTTTTATTCTATTTTTTGCGGTAACCGTATTTTTGTCACGGCCGCTTGTTTTGCAATTATTTTGTCACAACCGCAACATTTGTTACCAAGGCCGAGAGTTTTGTTCATGACCAGTAGCTTAAATATGGTGTTTAAGTCTCTTTTGATTGTTCTGTACAGCCTGTTTACAGCATGATAGGGACATGAACATTATTGCATGAACCTTAAAATCTTACTTGTTCGTTTATCGGTTATTTACATATTTTTCACTTTGTTTTGCTCAAATAATACATGTGGTATATCTAGAAATAATAACCAAGTTGCATGACCCTAGGATCGTAGGCAAATTTTTGTCTTATTGTTTACTTTTGTTTTAACTAGATTTAACCTTCTATTCTGCATATGTTACCTTTAAAAAGTTTACAATAAGAACCAACATTGACAAAGTAAAGGCCAACCTTATGGTTGGGCGAAAAAGGTGTTTAACACGTTCTCTTTTCGTACCCTAAGCCCCGAACTCTCTTTTCACTGGTTATTTTTTTAAAAGACCCGCAACCTTCTTTTTGTTTTTCATGGTTTTTCTTAAAAAACAAGTAGCAAACTCCATTTTTGAAAAAGGATGCTTAGATATCTCGAACATTTATTTTGAAAAGGAAAAAAAGAAATTTTTTTAAAAATAGTAGATATCCGGTGCGTCCCCCACGTGCTCCCTCAAAGCATCTGCAGGAGTGTAATGGGGCCATACTGCGATGAATATGGGGGGAGTGTCCATTTTTGAATCATTGAAAATCTTGTTATCTTAGAACTTAGTTTGAAGCTGGTAATTGCATCACTAACTCTTTAAGTGAACAATCTGAGGATATAGCCTGATTAGGATGGCATAACCCCACGCCATTATGATATGGGATGAAACAGCCAAGTATAAAACTAGGCAATGAGGTCATTATTTCATAACAACGGTCAATTGTGATGGTTGTAACATTCAATTTCCAAGAAAGTATAACTCTTTTTGGATCCCTAGCAGGGGATTAGTCTTTTGTTATCGTTGTAGTCGGGATGGTTGCATGCATAATGCATTCTCATTTATACATTGTAGTAATTGCATGATACTTATGAAATGCCATTTTACGATGCTATAACTGCCTTGTTTTGCCTATTGCTTGAAATCCATATTAGAATATTATTGGTATTAAAAAGGTAGAGTTTTGAAATTTCTTCTAGGCTTCGTAGCTCATGGCATGTGATGCCAGGTGACAGAAGGGAAATACTTGGAGAAGATGGAGCTTTTGCGGATAAGGTAGAGTACGATTCAGAATAGAATCAAGCAGAGTTCTTTTTGTTTCCTTTTCTACTCCCTTGGAGTTTGTTGTTATTAGTGAATCTTTTCTTTTCTTTTGTTGGGTAATATAACCCTTGCACAAGATACATGGAAAAATGTAATATTTGGTTAGATGTTGATGAAAGTGAATGCAATGGATAAGATGGTATTATCTTTTATGTTAATTACAATTGGGCTAATAGTATAAAATTCCTATTATTATCTATACATCTTGATGTCCCTTTAAATTTTGGGGGCGTCATAGCATGGTATCAGAGTCTAGATTTAGTGAACCTTTAGGGTTTGGGTTACGGAAAAACCATGCATTCTGTCACGTAGAAGCTCTGTAGGAGGCGTTGTATTAATTATTGTTATCATCTATAACTTATAAGAATGGAAATTTGCTATGTCTAAGTCTTATAGTTAGTCGTGTTAGGATGCTACTAGGTTTAGAAGTAACGTGGAATCTACATGCAAAGGATGGATAAAGACATCAAGATCAATGACTAGAGATCCACGTAGTAGGTTATTTTTATTTTAAGGAGGGTAGACGGGGATGCGCACTAGGAGATGTTTTACATATTACATCAAAAGCCACCATTAGAACCCCGTAATTTCATCCTTATAAGTTCCCTTCCTATTTACCCAAGCAATTGTGTCAACATTTGTACCTTGTTGAAGTTCTTTACGTGTCCTTCCTTCTAATATCATCGGCTCTCAGCAATACCATGAAGAGTTATCTGTCAATAACCCTTCTACACCTAAGTATAGTATATAGCCCTATCGGAATTCAATCGTAGAAAGTACCCTTATTTTTGAGTTTTTATTGTTGAGACATGCCTAGATGATGACCAGTATTTGCATTTGATTCTCCTTCGATTCAAGTCATCACCCTTGAACTAACTTTTCATTCGCAAAACTTGAAATCATTTCTTTAGCCCCAAGCATTCGACATTGATATGTCCTTCTGCCGCCATTCATCTTTTCACAATCTTAATACCACTCCCGACTGAAGTAATTTTGAGAATTCTTTGTTTACCCTTGAAATACCAACCTGGGAAGTAGACTTCGATGCTTGAATTAAAGTGCGTTAGGCCGACATAACTTCAGGGTAAATATCTAGTTTGGCTACCTATCAATTAACATCTCTTTGTCAAAATTTAATTATAGCAGATTGGTCCTGAGAACATTCCTTTAAGTATTGTTCATTTGTCATTGATCCCTTATCTCACATGCATTTGATCCTTAAACGACCTCTCAAATCAAGTCAATGATAATTTCTTTAACCATGTCTACTTTCCCTATCCCGATCCACATTTTGAACTATCTAGAAATTTTTCTATTGAATCTCGATAAAGGATTTGTTCGCCGCTTAAACCCCCAGCTATATTTTGTGTAGTCTAGTGCATCATTCGAAAGCCTTGGCCAATCACTTGACTGTTCATCGCCCTACAATTGCTTTCCTTGAGACCGGTAAATTTGAACTAATCATCTTTTTTGGTTCCTATGTATGTTATTATGAACCTCGATCTATCCTTAGTGGACCTTCAAAACCTTACCTAGTTGATCGGTAAGTAACAATAGTCATCAGGATATTACGTTATTAGAGTTTAGCGCTTTCACAATAAATTCGGACGACACACATTTTCACGAGGACCTTCTAGCACATATTCGAATCCCAAAGCAAACGCCTTCCTGGTGTTATAGCTTAAATTATCTGCCAACGTCTGCATTTAACAAGTTTTGAAGATCAAGACCCCGACTACATGAACGGCTATGTAAGAACTCATTCAAGTAACTACGTCTTATTCAGAATCCCCGACGAATAGAGCTATGCCATCAACGATCTATAGTCAGAAACGACAGCCTTGCACCAAGGGACTCATGACACCACCATGCGACAGAATTCAAACTTCTCCAGATTAGTTCATAACTGACTCACCCATCTGAGGAACTAAAGGGCAAAGAGTTATACCGCCAGAAGAAAAATGGAAGCACGTGACTATAGATTTCATCACCAGACTACCAAAATCACCTCAAGAACATGTCAGTGACTTCAAGCCAAAAGTACCTCCGTGAGATTCTATACCTACATGAGTTCTCTACCTATGTTTTACCCGACCGAAGCCCATGTCTCACGCCACATTTCAAGCAGAGTTTACAAGAAGCCTTAGGAATGAAGCCTTATCTTAGTACCGCATCTCAACTTCAGACTGACAGGTAGTTTAAACGCACAATTCAAACCATTGAACGCATATTAAACGCCTGCGTAATGGAGTTTAAAAGAAAACTGAGAAGGATATTTACCTTTGGTCAAAGTTTGCCCACAACAACAACTACTAAGCCAACATTTATAACCTTATGAAGCTTTGTGTGAACAATACTATAAGTCATCGATGTGTAGATTAGAAATCGGAGGGACTAATCGATAGGACCAGATCTTTGCTGACCAATGAAGTGAAACCCCTGAGTCCAACATAGGAAATCATATGGAGTCCTGGAAAAGAGATATTGCCCTAATTACCCCATTAAAACTAGAAATTATGCAAAGGCGTCACCCCTAATGAGAGTGCAGTTAGTAGCTATGTGCTAACAATTTTGTGATTTTTTGTGAAATCTACAGTAAGGACGGCAGGATCTCTTCAGTTAAAACTTTTTTGTGGCAATGAACGTGTTGTGGAATATGCCTTCATCTTATGTGTGGAACCAACCTTATAGGATAGTTTAATGACCCTTCTCCTCTCCTCTTTCTTGAGATGGTGGTACGAAGACATAACCAAGGACACCCTATGAAAGTAAACAGACCTAAAGATGAAATGGATGTTTCGAACCTAGCCTAGATTTTGCAAGGGTTAGCAGCCAATGTGGACCAGTCACAAAAGAAGGCACCACAGGAGGAGGCATGGTACTTATCAGACCTACGAATACAGAGTGTCCTGATGCCCAAGGGGAAGGCCAATTCCCGAGCAACAGAAGTTTAGATCAAAGCAATGAAATGATAGCTAGCAGTAACAAAGGCTTGTTATAGGTTTAACCAGCCAAGGCATAGGATGGCACATTGCCTACTAAGAATTGGAGAAGACAATCAAGGAGGGCCACGAAGGAACAATAAGAAGTTCACGCACTTAGAGCCTTACCCACAGGATGGTAGAAACGAATAACTAGGAAAAAGGGAGACAAACTCAGTAATTTGTTTTAATTGCAACAAGCCTGAACACAAAAAGTTTTGATGCCCACTACTGAGGGAAAGAAACTACAACAACCGTCGACAAAGGCAGAATTACGAGGATCAAGGAATTCGATTTCAATAAGGAACAAGTGGTTTGAAAGAAATGATGTAGTTTTACCAACAAAAGAACGATGGACAGAGTGTTCGCATTTCATTGGAAAGAAAAGAGGATTCGTCAATAACTAGAGGTACGCTCGTATTCGTAAACTCAGGGATATACATTAGTTTAGACTTGTTACATCATTACGAGAAAGAGGTACGCTCATAGGATAAGGCTATTGGGCTAACGCTAGTCAATAACCCCCACGTCATAGGTATGTGAAGTGATCTTTGAAAGTTGTTGTAGAAATCGATCTAAGACTCTAGCAAGACGAGGATGTAACATTCGAATAACAACTTGTCGAGATCACGGACCGGAAGGCAAAGAACTTACTAGGGAAGACGATTCAACTAGTGAATGTTCTCTAGCATCATCGAGAAGTGAAGAGTCGCACGTGAGAAAGAGAGGACCCAGTGCGTGCTAACTATCTGTTTTTGTTTGAAATCGAAGATACACCCTAATTTCGAGGATGAAATTGTTTAAGGAGGGTAGATTGTAAAGACTCTTTTTGGTCAACTAGTTAAGAACAAACTAATGGATTAAGTTAAGGACTCAAGTCAAATTCATATAAAAACACATACTGAAAGATGAAATACTAGAATCGAGCTCCTCAAGAAAACCTAATTAAACCGCTTTGGTTCTTTCAAGCCCAATATATTTTAAACCAATGAAAATAAGTGATCGAAAGTCTAAACCTAAAATTAAATTTAAAAAGAACAAGTTTAAGTTTAATGTAAATTTATAAGCTGAAATTTAGCTTAAAAACCATTAATCTCAAATATTAAGTTTAAAACCATTAGTCTCAGGGATTAAGCTTAATTAAGCCACTTTTAGGTTTTTGTCAAATTTTCATATAAAAAATAATAATAAATATCTTAAAAGATAATTGCAAAAAAAAAAAGAGAAAATTCAAATATAATGGCTAGCTGAAACCCTTGGGAATTACACTTTGTTTATTAGTTAAGGATAGGTTCCAAAAATTGCTTGTTTTGTTTTCTTGTGCTAAGTACCTAACCCCTTGGTGGCAAACAACCCCCAATAAATACTTAAAAGATCAAATCATATTCCCCTAAATTCACCTCAAATTCATCCAACCTAGAAGACAAAAGAACAAGAAAAAAATAAGGGTAAATTACACTAACCTCCCCTGAGATTTCGGTCAAATATAGTTAAGCTCACACGTTTGAGATAATTATATTGTCACCCCTTGATGTTTAATTTTTTAATACACTTCATCCCACACTATTAGTCAACTAACGTTTGAACAATAAAATTAACTATGAATGAAATTGTTTTTCCATATTTACCCCTATAAAAAGCATGGAAGCATTTGACCCAACAAATTAATCAATGGGGCAAGGAAAGGTACGTGTTTTGCATTATTTTTTATCTAATTTTTGAATATATTTTTATAATTAGATTCGTTCATTATGTAAATTTTGTTGAGTTTGTTATTTATAAAAAAAATTTAAGGTAATCCGATACCTGTAACTAAGTGATCGCATAATGTTGATTTATAAATAAATAAATATAATTATAATTTTAAAAATAATTGTTAAACAAATATTATTCAATCACTTAACTACAGGTATCGGATCAATTTAAATTTTTATATGAATATCAAACTCGGCTAACTTTACATACTGAACGGATCTGATCATAAAAATATTTAAAAATTAAATAAAAAATAATGCACAAGTTAAGGAGATAGGAAGCAAATGAGCTAAAGAAGTATAACAGAAGAAGGAAGGAAAGAAGGGCGCGAACCACCGCCGCCGACCTCCACCTCCGCAGCACTAGTCCACCACCACGCCGCCACCATCTCTGACTCCGCCAACCCGCCGCCAGCCACCACCAACCGACGGTGTCTCTTCTATTTTCTCTCTCCCATTTTCTCCTCTCCTGATTCTCTCTCTCCCTTCTCAACCACCACTCTAAAACGAACCCATGTTCGTCCCATTAGATGTAATCCCATTTACAGGGGGTTTGGTGGGGTGGAACCAAACAAACAATTCTTAAAAAAAACATACACACACACACAAAGCAGAGTGTATATATATATACACATATACATATAGAGGGGAGAAAGAGATGACAAAGAGAGATAAAGAGAGAGAGACGGAGGGAGAGAGACCGGCGGTGAAAGTCGCCGAAGGAGGCACCGACGACGGTTGGTGGTGTCATTGGCGGTGGTGTCACAGCTGGGGGAGAGGGAGAGCGGATGGAACCAAGCAAACAATTCCCAAAAAAAAACACACACACACACACTCAAAACACACACACGCTGAGCAGAGAGTATATATATATACACATATACATATAAAGGAGAGAGAGATGACAAAGAGATAAAGAGAGAGAGACGGAGGGAGAGAGACCGGCGGTGGAAGTCACCAGAGGAGGCGCCGGCGACGGTAGGTGGTGTCATCGGCGGTGGTGTCGCAGCTGGGGGAGAGGGAGAGCGACCAAGGGTTAGTGAGAGAGAGAACCGAGCGATAGAGAGGAGATAGAGAGGAGAGAGAGATAGATTGAGGGGAAGAGAGAGAGAGACATACCGGAGGGGAAGGGGTCACCAGAGAGAACGCCATTTATAATATATGAGGGTATTTTTGTCATTTAAACTTTTCTATTAACGCCGTTTAAAAATAATTAACGCCAAGGGAGCACAATGTAATTATTCCAAATGTGTGGGTTTAACCGTATATAACCGAAACCTTAGGGGAGATTAGTTTAATTTACCTAAAAAAGAATGGATGCCCACCCTAGGTACTTGTGCCTAAATTGGTTCTTATATGCTTGGGTACAAAATTATCTTCTTCTTTTGTTTTATATAATAAGTGCACATCCCCTAGGAAAATTATAACTACTATAAATATCCAAGATTAGATCTCTTCTCCCAAAAGTACATGTTACACCTCCAAACCAAAGTAGAAAGAAAAATAAAAAAAGAAAAAGAAGAAGGAAGAGAAAAGGAAAAGCTTGAAAGTAACCCAATAAAGCCAAGTCCAATTTTTTGTACCAGGATCAAGAAGAAGTAAGAAATTCCTATAACCTTTCTTTTTCTAAATTAATAATAATCTTTTATATCTTTAAATGAATCCAAAACAATAACACAAAAAGAAATAGCACAAAATAAACTGAAATAAGCACATATAGCTAGTTATGCTAAATATTGATAACTGTCTTGTTATTTTAGGAAAAAGTGTTCATCAATTTATTTTTAACTTCTAAAATTAATTTATAAATATTATTTTTCATATATAAAGTGTGATCCATGGTAAACAAATTAGCCCTTGCCACAAAATGATAATAAAAGAGTAGTTAAGCCCATAACCGGTTCAGTCCCAGGTTTTTCGAGCAGGAGGTCGAACTTTAGAGATTTTTAATAAATTCTACAGATTTCCCCATGCCATTATTTTTTATTCAAAAGTTAGATATGGATGTTAGCTATCTAATAAAAATTATTCGAAGTAATTTGGTTGTGTAAATTAAGAGAAATCAATTTTTTTCCAAACCTGTACGTTTTTCGTCACAGTCTGTTACAGCGATTAAAAACCTATTTTAAGTAATTCAAATTAGAAGGATTTCTTCATGAACAATGTTCCAAACATGTTATTTTAGTTTCCTACAAAAAATTAGAGTCTTTAAAGGTCAATTGATAGACCAAAATAAATTTTAAAGTGGAGGTACTAAATCTGTCCTTTAGGACAGATTCGATGTAGTTTCTTACGGAGGGAAAAATTAGTATTTTTATTGAGATTTAGTAAAAACATCCTCCATGAGAACGTTAGAGGACTATTTAAACTAATTACTGTCCGAATTTCATGAGCTTTTGACTTTATTTGCTAGACTAAAGTGAATTGTTCTTAATTGTTGTTGAACCTAAAAATAGAAAAAAAAGAAGCTTGTCTCTTGGTGTTGACTCATGCTTTCTCTGGTGTCAACACAAATTGACTTGGTGTCGAAACATGTCTTTGGTGTTGACACAAGTTAACTTGGTATCGACCCAATTATTCTTTAGTGTTAACTCAACTTTTTTTTCCCATTAAGCTTCACGCAAAGGCTTATAAATGTCGGCTCAAATATTTTTTGGTGTCAACCCTTTTAATATAAAGTATCACCACTTGTAACACAAAGTGTCAACATTTCTAGTATAAAGTATCTACCCTTTTAGCTTAAAATGTTGACTCATATAGCATGAGGTGTCGACTCGTAAGTTGTGACGCCCCGTCCTCTGGGCACGTCGGGACATACATAAGTATAGATAAGGAGAATATTATAACAATTTATTCATATTTAGATAGCATAAATATTACATCATTAAGAGTTCTAAACTATTCATAAGCACATAACGATTACAATTTTACCAGAAAATTTAACAAAAATTACAATACGCCCGCGAAAATTGGAACAAAAAGAGCAAAAGGTAAAAATCTAATTCTTTAGCTAGCATTATCAAGCTCCGCTGGCTCCTGCCACTCACTCTGTTCTTCAATTCGGTCTTCTTTTTCGAGGGCAACTTCCTCAAAGAACTCATCACACTCACCTGTGGCACGAATGCCATGAGCCAAAGCCCAGAAGCAAATTTCCTAAACCTTCTAACAAACTCACTACAAAATATCCTACTATATATATTGTATAACACCCAATATAATTTAAGGTCATGGAGACAGACAAATTTAATATTTACGGTAAGGTAAGCATGTTTATAAATAAATGTGCTAATGCGTGATGCAAATGGATGCAATATAGATACCCAACCCGATTATAAATCAACCAATCGAATTTTGAGTGACACTATTACGTTCCCATGCATTAGGCTCCTGTACACCAACGTTCCCAATCACGACGGCATATAGCGGACGTTCGGCTCAAGACGTGGCACGACTTAGGATATAACACAGCTCAGGATGTATATGACCCAAAGCTGATCATACCCAACATGATAATCCGTATGGCACCATTACGTTCCTGTACGTTAGGTTCTCATACGCCAACGTTCCCGATCATAACGGTGTATAGCAGCTATTCGGCTCAAGACGTGATACGGCTCAGGACGTAACACGGCCTAGGACGTACATGGCCTAAAGTTAACATATCTAATACAATAACCGGAATGGTACCACTACGTTCCTGTACATTAGGTTTCCGTTCATCAGTGTTCCCGATCACAGCGGCGCATAGCGACTGTTCGACTCTAGACGTACATGGCCCATTGTCAACACCACTTCTATAATATAACCATAACTCAAGGAGCGACAGAAACCAAATTCCTATAAATAAGACTGAGGTACGAAATAACTAAAGGTCAATGTACATGATGTAACCCACAAGATGCCCCAAGTGCAATGCAATGATGTTTATGGTATAACAACTCGTATCTTGAAGTACAACTTAACAATAGTATGGTATGAAACTAAACATGGCATAACGCGTAAACCAACATAGCATAAAGTACAAGTCTTTAAAGTACAACTCACTAAAGCATAGAGTACAACTATACGAGGCATAAGTTATAACTTATATGACATGGATCCAACCTATCAGCATGGTTTCTAATTATCAAATTATTAATTTCATACACCAATCATTCACATAAATCTTTTAAAGTCCATATATTCAAGTTCCATAAGGTGGTACACTACTCAAACACTTAGCCAAATTTATCTAATTGTTCAAGTGCCAGTTTTAAAGTTATAATAGTATTTTGAAGTACCTAGACATGGATTTAATTTTTTATTTTTGACCACTAACTAGATAAAAATATTTTCTACAACTTTAATGTTTAACACTAAGGTCAAATCCTAGGGTAAAAGGGTCATTTATTTTATTTAAGTGAAAATCGCTCCACATTTTATCGAGAAAAATATAGAAATTGGGCCTCTGTTGGCCATAGTTTTGGGGTACCAATTCGAGAGATATGGGTTTGATTTTTGGTGAGGTTTTAGTTTAAGTGTCCCCTACAAGTTTCATGTTTTGTACTAGAGCATGTTATTTAGAAAACGTTAATGATTTTGGCCAATTTATAAAAAGGGTTCAGTTAGCCTAAAAAGGGTCTACAGAATAAGTTTTCAACAGAGAATGCTCAAAACCTTTGGGGTATCATCCGAGGGTATTTTGGGCTGATTTGTGCTCCATATTTAGTTTAATATGTTATCTACATTTTTCATGTTTACCACTTTTGGATTTGGCTTCTAAAAACTTAGGTTCTTTATCTCACAAAAATGTGTGACAGAGAGCTCTATCAGTCACTAAATCTCAATAGTGACCTTGGGAAAGATTTTGATCTATCAAGATTTCATATTTTTGGCGCATTGTTGATGAATAATAAGATAAATATGTTGTCTACAAGTTTTATGTTTTGACCCATGCTCGGTTCTCACTTTAACTTAAGGTTTTTAGGTCTGTGACTCAGAATGGTCAAAATCTAACACTCTTTTCAAAACATGGTATATCTGGAGTTCTACTCAACAAAATCACTTCAAACTATTTTTTTATGAAAGAGAACTCAAAAATCTAGGTCTGAACATAAAAATCATGTTTAGATCATTTTTCTACTATTAGTTATGATGTTTTAAATGTTCGTGACAGAATGTTGGTAAGCCCAAAAAATCAAGTTGTTTAGGGTTTTGATAGCTTAGCTCATGTGGTGTCCATTTTTTATGTAATTTCTTTGCATACATGTCATGTACTGATATAAACCAAAACTCTAGAATATATTCAAGTTATAAAACTCAAAAATATACACATGCAAGTACATACAAAGTTTGATCATACACAAACAGTCCACTATCCACACCTACGACGCCTTTTTGAATTATACTTTGTTTCTTTTTCTTAGGATTGATTATAGAGATGGATTGAGAACTATTTTCTGAGAGAATATCAAAAGGTTTTAGGGGATTTACTTACCTTATTTGATGCTCAAAAGGTTGTAGAAAGTACGGACTTAGCTTCAATGCTTACACCTTGGACCTTTCTTCTTTCTTCTTTCTTCTTCTCTCCTTCTTCTTTGAAAACACTTAGATAATTTTTGTGGTCTCTCTCTCACTCTCTGTCAGCCGAAATTTGAAGGAGAAATGGCGAGGGTTTAAGTCTTGTTTTTTAGGAAAAAGAATAATAAAAACAATTATGACATTTTATGTAATTTTTAGATTTTTAAATTTTCTCAGTGGTTGCATGGGGTGGCTTGCTCTATTTGAGAAATGCATATAAGTTTTCTTGCAGGTGGGAAGTCGGATGGGGTCTGTTTGGGAAGACCAAAAGCCGATTTTCCATCAATGTTAGGTTTAAATTGTATTTTAGTACTATTTTGTGCAAAAAAATGCATAAAATATTAATTTTATGTATCTTTTTAGTATTCTAAGCCTACTAAAATTTATTATATTAATGTATTTATAAATAATTTAATCTTTTCATAATTTATCATAATTTTGATAGCAATTAATTAAATAGGTGTAGACTTTTAAGCTAAATTAAGCTAGTTTGACAAAAATTAAATTTTTGACTTATTTATTGTGTATAGACTTTAAGTAATTATTTGTTTGCTTTTGTTGACCTATATTATTATATTATTATATATATTACTTATATAAAAAGTATTAGGTCAACATAATACTTAATTTATACATCTTTTTCTCATTTTTAAGCTTAAAAAGGCAAAAAGTAGCTTTTTGAGCACAATTTCCTAAGTAGCCAACCATACAAGGGTAATTTTGTTAGTTTTGTTGTTATTTTGTTTTTAATTAATTAATTATATATAAATATCTAATTTTGGGTGTCCGTGTGTTAAATTTTAAATTTGTAAGACTTTTTACTGTACTATGGGTAAAATGGTCATTTTACCCTAATTATGAGAACTTTTAATTTTTAATTTTATATTTTATGTTATTTACTTAATTTAAACTGTTTCGAGACTCTTCTGAGTATTAGAGCTTTACCTCTGAGTATTTAGTCTTTTTAGGATTTTCGGGTCAAATTAGGGTTTCGGGTTAATTAGGGTTTTTCCTATTCATGCAGCGACCTAAGTTCTCATTGTCTATCCGTCACTAATACTAGGGTTTGGGGTATATCACTCCATGGGTAGTTACAGTCCGGGCTATTACAACTAGGGTTTGTACCAGGGTGTTACATATGCTTTGTGGTGTCGACTCAATTATTGTTACTTTTTATATTTTTTTTGTATTCTAAGAATGCCTCATGTGATTTGGTATAAATCATCTCATGTCATTTATTATGGGCATGTCATGTGCATTGGTATATGCATTGGTAGAGTGCACAAGTCAAAATATTCTTGAGTTATGGTTAGAACATGTACACCTTTAACCATGCTATGTCTTGAGTCGAACGCTGTTGAATGCCGTTGTGGTTTGAAATGTTGGCGGATGAGAACATAGTGTATGAGTGTGGAATGGGGCCATACTGTGATGAATATGGGAGGAGTGTCCCTTCTTGAGTCCTTGGAAATCATGTTATCTTACACCTTGGTTTGAGGTTGGTAATTGCATTACTAACTCTTTAAGTGGACAATCTGATGATAGAGTCTGATTAGGCTGGCATAACCCCACTCCGTTGTGATCTGGGATGAAACAGCCAAGTATAAAATTGGGCAACGAGGTCATTATTTCACAGCAAAGGTCAATTGTGATGGCTTTAGCATTTAATTTCCAAGAAAGTCTTAACTCTTTTTGGATCCCTGGTAGGGGATCAATCTGTTGTTGTCGTTGTAGTTAAGATGGTTGCATGCACGACGCATTCCCATTTATACACTATAGTAATTGCATGATACTTATGAACTGCCATCTTGCGATGCTATAACTACCTTGTTATGCCTATTGATTGAAATCCATGTTAGAATATTATTGGTATTAGAATGGTAGGGTTTTTAAATTTTTTCTAGGCTTCGTAGCTCATGGCATGTGATGCCAAGTGACGGAAGGAAAATACCTGGAGAAGACAGAGCTTTTGCGGATCAGGCGGAGTACGTTTATAATAGAATCAAGCAGAGTTCTTTTTATTTTCTTTACCACTCTCTTGGAGTTTGTTTTTATTAGTGAATCTTTTTTTATCTTTTGTTGTGTAATATAACCTTTGCACAAGATACATGGCAAAATTTAACATTTGGTTAGATGTTGATGAGAATGATTGATATGGATAAGATAGTATTATCTTTTATGTTAATTACCATTGGGCGTGTAGTATAATCCCTATTATTATTTGTACATCTTGATGTCCCTTTGAATTTTGGGGGCGCCAAATTAGGTGTTAGCGAATAGCTGTAATCTTCTCAGTCATCTCACGTACTAGGTTAGGTCCCAACACTGCTTTTTCCCCCACATTGTTCTAATAATTGGTGACCTACAAGGTCTACCATATAAGGCCTTAAAAGGCACCATCTTAATGCTCGATTGATAACTATTATTATAAGCAAACTTCGCTAAAGGCAAGTGATCCTCTCAAGAACCACGAAAATCTAACACGCACACTCGTAACATGTCCTCTAAGATTTGAATAGTGCACTCGAATTGATCGTCTATCTGTGGGTGAAAAGCTATGCTAAAAAGCAAACTCGTCCCCAAGGATGATTGAAGACTCTACCAAAAACATGATGTGAATTGAGGGTCTTGATTGGAAACAACAGACGCTGGCACTCCATGGAGTTATACAATCTGACTAACATACAATCTACTAAGCTTATCCACCGAGTCAGTCGTACAAATAGGAAGAAAATGTGCGGACTTAGTCAATCGATATACTACCACACAAATTACATCATGCCCATTCGGCGACCTCGGAAGTCCTAAAACAAAATTCATTATGACGTTCTCCCATTTCCACTCCAATATTAGCAATGGCTGTAATAATCCACCTGGTCTCTAATGTTCGGTCTTCACTTGGTGATAAGTAAGGCATCTCGAAATAGAAATCACTAAATCCTTTTTCATACCTATCTACTAAAATTGACGACATAAATCATGGCCCATCATGTGCCACCTTGATGCACGGCTAGACGAGAATGATGAAACTCATGGAGCACATTCTCACAACACAACTCCAATACAACTAGTCTCCCCGCAAATCTCAAACTCTTATCAGAATGTATAATCCACTTATTGGTGCCCTCATCGCTCAACACACGAACACAGATCATTTGGGCGTTACTATCTTGTTGTTGAGTCTCAATAACGTGGCTAAGAAGATATGATTGTGAAATGACCATAAACAACGTGCCACACTTGTCGGTCTCTGTAAGATGTAACTTGTACTCCCCAACTTTTCCAAGCATATTCTACTCCCGTAGGGATTTGCAAGCCAAAGAACTAAGGGATTTTCTACTCCATCCACCTTCATTGTCACAAATTCAAATCTTTTTGAGAAAACAAATACTTTAATCTTTTATGGTCTGTGAACACCTCAAAACCTTTTCCATATAGATAATGCCTCGGAGTCTTCGAGACAAAAACCATCGCTGCAAGCTCTAAATTGTGTTTAGGATAATTCTTTTCATGTGTCTTAAGCTATCGAGAACCGTAGGCAACAACTCCACCCTACTGCATGAGGACACACCTAACCCGTTGTGTGACGCATCGCAACATACAGTATAAATCAACCCTTGCTCCGGTATAATCAAAATAGGTGCACTCGTCAACCGCTTCTTCAATTCCTGAAAAGCAAGCTCATAATCTTTGTTCCATATAAATTTAATCTCCTTATGCATAAGACGTGTCAAAGACACGGCAAGTGTAGAAAAGTCCTTCAAAAATCTTCGGTAGTAACCCACTAATCTTAAGAAACTTTGAATCTCAAATACACTTTTGGGTCATTCCTAACTAATCACGACCTTAATCTTTGAAGAATGCACCGTCACACCATCTCCTGAAACCACATGTCCAAGAAACATTACCTCAGATAATCGAAACTCACATTTTTCTTATTTAACGTATAGGTGATGCTCTCATAGAAGTTGTAATGCAATTCTCAAATGTTTTTCTGTGCCTCCCTCAAAGGTGAATAAATCAAGATTTCATCCACAAACACAACCACGAACCTATCAAGATAAGGATGGATGATATGGTTTATCAAGTCAATGAATGTTGTCGGTGCATTAGTCAAGCCAAACGGCATGATGAGAAATTCATAGTGTCCATAGCATGAGCAAAAAGCCATCCTTGCGATGTCCTCCACTTTTACCCGCAATTGGTGATAACCTGACCTCAAGTCGATCTTTGAGAAGCAACATGAACCCTTTAATTGATCAAACAAATCATCAATTCTCGACATAGGATATTTGTTCTTCAATATCACTTGATTTAATTTTTAATAATCGATATATAAGTGTAATGATCCATCTTTCTTCTTGGAAAATAGTGTCATAGCTCCCTAAGGTGACGTACTCAAACGTATAAAGCCTTTATCTAACAATTTCTGAAGCTGCACTTTCAACTCTTGCAATTTGGCCGACGCAAAACGATATGGTGACATAGAAATGGGCGCAATCCCCAGTATATGATCAGTAGAAAACTCCACCTTTCGTCGCGGCGGTAGCTCAATCAAATCGTCAAGAAAGATGTCGGGGAATTCACAAACAATAAGAGGGAGTTAAAACTTTCATGGCTTCGCAAATTGAATGGTAAAGGTATTGAACCATTATCCCACAAAATAAAAATAGTCACCTTTCGAGGTACAAATAGACACTCACTGTCAGTCATAGTCAATGTACGCACGATAAGCAATCAACAATTCATCCCCAAGATGATATCAAAGGTAGTCATGTCTAGAATGATAAGGTTAAAAGCTAGGTGGCGTCCGACAATTTCAGTCCCGCAGGAGCTACAAATTTGTTTCAATAAAGCACTCCCTCCTACCAGTCTCTACACAAAAGACACTACTCAATGCATCTATCTCCAACCCCAATGCGGATGCGAATGGAGATGAGATAAATGAATACGATGCTCCCGTGTCAATAAGAACACTGGCACATGAACTGTATATTGAGAAGGTACCTCTTATGATAGATGTGCTAGCTGTTGCATCTGGTACAACTGGTGCCTTCAAGGCACTCGGCTAAGATATGATAAAACTCATCCTTGTGTTTCCCGATTTTTCTCACTATGATTCTGCACTCTTAGCTACCTCACGAACTGGATAGAAGCAGTTCCTTCTACAACTCTAGATGTTTGTACTCCTAACTGCTGCTACAACTAACCATAACCTTGTCATCCTTGAACTGACTAAAATGGTTGGGGACCTACTATGCAACAAGCTGCTGCGGTAATTAACTACAAGTCAAATCAATTGGTCTCCCACAGGTAAAATTCTAAACTAACTTTGGGAGTTATACCAAGCTTTATTTTTTATTATTCAATATTAAAAAGTTTTTTTGACTAAAATTATAGACATAATCTTAGGATCTTGAAAGTTTACCCAAACAATTGGTATCATAACTGTCTTTGATTATGTACGATTGAATTATGGGTTCTGGTAGATTTAGATTGTGCTAACTTTGTTTTGCTGGCAATTAATCTAATCCTGACTTTAATGGTCATTAATTTTTACATGTTTAATTGCATGTTTTTAATGATTATTAGTTGTTTAATCCTTTTCCATGAAAGTTTGGTCATGGTAGTTGATTGTGTAACGACCCTGCCTGGACCCTGGCATTAGTGATGGATAGTCTACAAGGCCATAGAGTACGAAAGAGGTTCAAAACACTAACTCGAATCGAAAACTCTGAGTTCAGCCTAGAAATCCCAAAAAGGGCCAAAACTTAGACAACAAAATCTTAACACCCAAAGAGTCCCTTAACATTCTAAATGAAGTAAATATCATGAATTAATGAGTTAAAAAAATCAAAAATACTCATAAATAGGGTAAAATAACCATTTTGCCCCTAGTACGGCAAAAAGTCTTAAAAATCTAAATTTTGACACATGGATACCCAAAATCAAGGATTTAAGTATAATTAAGTTACAAAAGACAAAATAACATCAAAAATGACAAAATTACCCCTTAGTGGCCGACCACCTTGGGAAGAGTGCCAAAAAATAGCTTTTTGCTTTCTTTTTATCTTAAAATTATGAGAAAAATATTAAATCAAGCATTATAATGATCTAATACTTGTTAACCAAGTAATATACAGAATAATATGATGTTATAGGTTAGCAAAAGTAAACAAATTATTATTAAAGTTCATACACGACAAAATAAGTCAAAAAGTCATATATTGACAAAATAACTTAATTTGATTTAAAAGACTATCTATTTAATCAATTGCTATGAAAACTATGATAATACATGAGAATACAATATTTATTATAAGCATACTAAAACAATAGGTCTCAATAGGAAAAAACACCAAAAAAATATATCAAATTAACTTTTAAAATATTTTCTTGCACAAAAGGGCACGAAAACAAATGCAAAACCCTTTGACTGATGTAGGGTCAGGTTTTTGTCCCTCAAACAGCCCCTAGATGTATTTCTCTTTCCCAAATCTGATGTATAAGCCTCAAAACTTGCACCATGTCAACTCAGATCAACTCAACCCATCTGATGTGTAAGGAAAAAAGGAAAGAAAAAGTAGCTTTAATTAATCTTGTGTTCTTTCCTTGTTCCCTAGTCCTTCCCTATATAAACCATGCCAAACACCCTCTTCTTCCCTCCATATTTTTGTGCATAGAAGAAGAGAAAGACTTGGTTGAGCGCTCTTGAAGTAATATACAAGTTTGAGGGAGAAAAAGAAGGAAGAAGGGAGATAAGAAATCAAGAGATGTTTTCTTAAAGCTAAGTCCGCCCATACCACCATCCCTTGAGCTCTCAAACAAGTAAGTAAAACCTCTAAATCTTATGTCTAATATTCCTCTAAATATTCCCCAAAACATCCCTTTGAACACTCTAAGAATCGAGAACCGAAATCAAATCAAAAAGGCGTCGTAGTTGAAAATTTGGGGCAGTTATGTTTATGGGTGATATGAGATGTTGTTGTATGTTGTTATTTTTGAGTTTAGTGACTTATAAGTGTGCTGGAGCCTTGATATTAATGTCTAACACACAAGCATGCAAAGAAATGGAACAAAAACTTGACATGACATAAGTAGAACATAGATGTTTCTGCCCTGAATTTTGGAACGCCATAACTCAATGTAAAAAAATGATCTAAGCATGTTTTTTATGTCCTAATTTATCATTGTGTGTTATATTTCATCCAAAGTTGGTTTCAACTCATTTTCATAAGGAGAACTCGAGATATTGCAATTTTACGAAAGTGTGTCATTTTTTGACCAATCAACACTACTGACTTTGAAACCCTAGTTTAAAGTGAGATCCAAACTTTAGTCAAAACATGAAAATTGTAGATAGCATGTATATCTATCTACCCACCAAACATGAGCACAAAATATTGAGTTTTGATAGGTCAAAAACCCCTTTGAAGAGCTCTATTGAGTTTCATCCCTCAAGGGACACTTCCGTCACATATTATTATATAGCTCGAAACCCCTATTTTTAATGACTTATTTTAAAAGTGGTCTACATAAACATTTTAGCTAACATATTAAAATACTTTTGACCCAAAAATATGACCTTAAAGTCTCGGGATGGTACCCCAAAATTATTTCAAACCCTCTGTCCAAAACTAGCTCTGCTGAGTTTTGGCGGCTGACAGAACCTACTTTTTAAAATGGCCGAAAAGTCTAACTTGTTCCGAATGACTACCCTTAGTTCTAAGGATGAAACTTGTAGGGGACATGTTGAACTAGAATATACTCAAGAATGGGCTCATTTAGACTTAATCGGATATCCCAAAACTGATACCAACAGAAGCATGTTTGTAGTAAAACTTTGAGAAAAATGTTGAACTGTTTTTACTTAGGATGTTTTGTTCACCCTTTTGCCTTAGATTTTGGCATTGGTGTTAAACATGAGAGTTGTAGAAAATATTTTTATTTAAATGGTGTTTAAAAATCATAACTTAATTCCAAATCTAGATACCCCAAAACCTTGTCTACCCTTTCAATTTAATACTTGATTTTTGGCCTTAAAAGTTGCTAAGTGTATGTGTGAGTATCTTGTTGTGAGACTCGAGTTCTATATGATTATTGGTTTCAATTAGTTGATTAGTGTTTTAAGTGAATGTATGATAATTTAGAACTCATGTTATCATGTTGAATCATATCTTGAGAATTGTAGCATGTGCTTCACATACTTGTACCTTATACTTGCGCGTTGTACCATGAATCTTGCCATGCTAGTTGATGCCATGATGTAGATGGTTGTATTTGAGATCTATACCATACATCATTGACATTGTCACTTGCATCCTGGCATATTGAAGTTTATCTGTGCAAACCATTGTTGGGATGGGCTGTATTGAGATTGTCTTTCTTGATTCTAAGTCTAGGGCGTCCTTGGTTGTCATTTTCAAAAATATTTTGGGATGAATTCCCCTTGAGCACCCTGGGTGTGTCCCTGGTGTTACAAAATTAGTTTATACACCCTGGGTGTGTCCCCAGTGTTTCAAAATTGGTTTATACACCCTGGGCGTGTTCCCGGTGTTTGAAATGGTTTATATATATTGTTAGGCACTATGGTTTCATTGCTAACATTCTAATTTCGGTAGCTTGGACTTTTGGGTTGACATCGGCGAAGGCATCATAAATCTTAAGGTGGGACAAATCGCTTGATATATGAGGGCAGTGACAATAAGTCCCTGAGGCAATGACAATAAGTCCTGAGGCAATGATAATAAGTCCTGAAGAAATGATAATGATTCGCTGCGGGCAGTGACAATAAGTCCCAAAGTGGTGCGGACACCACGCCATTGCCATTAAGTAAAACAACTGTGACATGAAGCCAAGCGATGAGGTTATTATTCGCAACGAGGCACAATGATGGTTTTAGTGATCAAATACCCATGAAAGTCTACTCTGGTGATTCCCAGCGTGGAATCCTTGTTATAATCTGGGTACATATTGAGTTGGTTATCTGCATTACATACACAGCATCTCATATACACATGTTTATTGACTTATCTACTATCCTATCATAAATTTTTCTGTCTCCTTGACTATAAACTATACTGGGTGTTATATGGTATATGTTGTGGTGAATTTTGTGTGTGAGATTAGTTAGAAGGTTAAAGTGTTTTGCTTCTAGACCTTCACTCATGGCATTCGTGCCACAGGTGAGGAGGAGTTCTTGGAAGAAGTCATCTCA
The DNA here is from genome assembly GCA_032270985.1 of Heliamphora pulchella. Lineage (NCBI taxonomy): Eukaryota > Viridiplantae > Streptophyta > Magnoliopsida > Ericales > Sarraceniaceae > Heliamphora > Heliamphora pulchella. The sequence continues at coordinate 26,945 of JAULJZ010159329.1, forward strand.
AAGGGAGAAGAAGAGTTTGAAGAATTGGGTGAGTTCCAAGAGCACTGGAATTTCGCTGATGCATTTTGAGGAGTCAAGACCTCTACTTTTGTTCTTATATTCAATTCTCTCGTGCTTAGTGTAATTTTTAAAATTTCTTGGTAAAACTGTAATAGTTAAGTACTTTGAACAGTTTAGAATTCCTTTATAATATAATAACTAACGTATGTAAATATGAATGAATGGATAGAATATCCCTTTATTTATATTTATGTATGTCCCGACATGTCCGGAGGATGAGGTGTCATGCCCCAAACTGTTAGAAATGTATACTGAAAAGTCATGCTTTTTATGTATTTTATTCTAGATCACTGGCATATTAATGAGAAACATTTGAGATG